>JAXQQM020088732.1:0-225137 GCA_034641835.2 Pinus albicaulis
CCTCAAAGTACAGCAAAAACACAAAATTTATAGAAATACAAAAATCATGCAAAAAATACTATCTCATATATAGGGGGAAATTCAAAATAATTTAGATAATTGAAAAAAAAAAAGTATTCAGGCGAGAGATTTTAGTCATAGAAGACTTGAAAAGATCTCAACTTTCTAGGAAAAAAAATTGGACTTGTCTCCTTCATAATCATATATTTGAGTTGGGAGAACTCCTATGGCATATATTAGTCTACGAAAAAATGGAATACAAAAAATATACTTTTTGGAAACTCATTAGCGTTTTGTATCTATGAACCACTATTTGAAAACCTCTAGCTATTATATAATATAATACACTCATTTTCAATTCTAAAAAGATGCTTGGAAATGGATTCACAAGAAAATGCAGTTCGAACATACGTCTCAATAAAATAATCATACTTTCTTAGATAACAAAAAGATATGTCATCCAAAAACCAAAAAAAATATTAACACAAATGGTGAAATAGAAACAAAAAGTGTAGTGAGATAAAAAGATCCATTTTATTTTTTTGTTGTCGTTCAAAGTTCTTTCCTTATATTATCAAAAAAGTGTTGAGTAAAAAAATCATCTCAATAGGTCCCTTTCTCTCATTCCGACCAAACTTGTTGATATCGAGGCCTAGAGGAAACTGATAGCACGCATTATTTTAGATAGGCCTAGTAGCCTTTGCATACATATATTAAACAAAAAGTGAAGCAAAATAGAGAGAAACATATTAAGGAGCGGGTTGGGGGTGATTACAGGGGGAGTTGAAAAGTATCCCACATGTTCATGCATGCGAAAGTCAATATTCTCCTCCCTAGCTTCCATGCTACGAACGTGGTCATTGGCACATCAGTGTTGGCATCGCAAGTTGTCCAATTATTCCAATATTCCAATCTGGATGAACTGGATGTCATTGATGTATGCTACCAAAATTGAAAATGGAAACAATAAGAGGTTTCTAATCAAATTTCCCCTAAATTAAATTAGAAGGAAATTGTATTTCCACATCACATGACAACTTGTATGAGTTAAATAATTTAGGAAGACTTAGTTAGCTCAGTCAATTCGAGTTGAGGATCAAAATAGAAGCATGTAGAGTGTTCCTTAAGTTTTAGGGGGCAGAGTTGCAGTGTATTTTGAGTTGTAATTAATTAACTTAATTATTTGAGTTAAAATCATTTTAACCATTTCTAATCAATGGAGGAACTAGTGACAGGTCCAATGAATTAAATATAATTTAATTCACATGCAGTCATCAATCAGATAACTGATAATTCACTCATAAATATCTCATGCATGTCAGTCGTGAGAAAGACATAGTTGAGATTGGAGTTAAATGGATGTGTATTACTAGTTGTATAATCATCCAAATTGTACAAGTGGTGAATGCAGTCAGAAGAATTCCTAAAATAAATCATTCCTTAATTAGAGAACTCACTAATTTTAACCATTCAAATTTCCTTTAAAATGAGGAATGAAGGCACAATTTTATTCATTGTTTGGGTGAGACCAAGCAATAGGAAGCACAAGTTTGTGTGTGGAGCTTGTGAGAGAAAGGTGTGCTAGATATTTGGTATTGGTAAGTTCCCATGGTATTGTAACAAGGCCTATTTACACACTAATAATCTCCATGGTAGAGTGGGAATTAGTGTTTTCAACACTTATTATTGATTGATGCCTACAGTACACAGACAGATAGGTAGTTTGCACAGGTTGGTTGTAATATTCCAAAATTTGCATGCAGCAAATTGGAATATTAAATTTTGCTATTGTCACTATATTAGACTGTGCAGTCACTTTTATGCGGAATTCCTTGTGTTGCAAATTCCTTGTGTTGCGGTGTTTGGGGTTTTATTTATTTTCGGCAATCCTAAGTGTGGGAGATCTGTTTAACCCACCTAGTTTGATTTGTTTCATATCTGTTCTTGGATTTAGGTTGTATATTGGCTGATCTACAGGATCAAAGAGTTAATTTTGTTATTTTATAGCATAAGTGGCTGGAAATGAATTTTTAGTGCATGCTTGTTGAGTTGTCCTGATTTTGGGATATTACGGTATTTTATTTGTAAAGAAGGTCTCATGGACTTGTGGGAATACCCAAGGACATGCTGGATGTATTTAGTAAATTTGGTTTCTTTATCAGCCTCATACAGTACATGTTTGGATTCTGTATGTGTAGTTGCAGGATGTATGGCAACATCAGGTGGTGGTCCATTGGGAGTCAGATCAATGGAGTGCTTGTCCTGACAGTGTAGAGGAACCTCTATGAGTGAGGAGAAATTGTCATCATATTCCTCCATGAATTTGTCCATCTGCTGCAGCCGTGAAAGGGAGCCCTATTTCGAGGTTGTGGCCACAATATTCTTCTTTCCCTGTGAGTGAGTCGTAAGGAAAATGAATTTCCTGGTCTGGGAAACAATCTTACTGCGTTGTTTTGCAGTAGTCAAAGAGATGGCAGGAGGCGGTACTACCTCCGGTATCCTGTACAAGTTATTTCCCAAAGTAATAATAACAACACGAGGCCTAGACTCATACATAGCATGTCGCCTCCATAAGTATGGTTGGCCCAATAATACATCAGCTACATCAAGAGGAGCAACATCACACAATACCTCATCCGTGAATGGCTTGATACTGTATGGAAGTCGGCACTGCTGGCGGATGCGGAGATCTCTCCCTGGGTGGAGCCAACCGATGGTATATGGTTGTGGGTGTGCTATGGTTGGTAGGCCGAGCCGCTTCACAACGTCTGCTGAAATGAGGTTCTTTTGGCTTCCGCTATCGACGAGAAACTGCAGCGGAGAACCCTTCACCCACATCTGCGACTGGAAGAGGCGCTCCCCCTCCTCTGGATCCTCTAGACCCTCCTTCTGGATCTTGGTGGTGGCAACAATGGCACTAGGATCCGCATCAATGATCTACTTCCCTTTGTCATTGCCTTTGTCTGGTTCTAACTCAGGATCAGAAAATGCATCTGATTCGGGTGCCTTTAGTTCAGCCACCAAAGACTGTTTGGCTCGACACTCGTTTGTGCTGTGAGTGGGGCTGTTATGAAATTCACACCACTTCCCTGTGTCCTTCTTTGGATTTGTGGTGTTGTTCTGAGTCGCATTGCTTTGGCCTTGCCCCTTGTTCTTCGGTTCGGGGGCACCTTTCGAATTTGCAGATCCAAAGTCTCGCTTCTTCTGCTTAAATTTTTGCTCGATCTTGGCGGCATAGCGATATGCCGTGCCAAGCGATGTAATGT
The DNA here is from genome assembly GCA_034641835.2 of Pinus albicaulis. Taxonomy (NCBI): domain Eukaryota; kingdom Viridiplantae; phylum Streptophyta; class Pinopsida; order Pinales; family Pinaceae; genus Pinus; species Pinus albicaulis. Next base: position 3,267 of record JAXQQM020088732.1, read on the forward strand.
CGAGGAACTCCATTTCCTCCTGAATGTGTTTGTGCAGACAGCCGTGGTACTTGAGCACCAAATGTCTCTCTGAATCTTTAATACCCAACTTTTTGCATAGGGTATGGAACAAATTCGTCAGTTCGTGCACATCTTGATCCTTTTGTTGCCGCAGCGTGGTCCATTGGATGTATTTGTCCTCATAGCTCCCCACGGGGTAATATTGTTCCTTGATGTCGTCTCGGAACGAATTCCAAGTGGGTGTGGCCGAGAACAGAGAGGGTTCCCCTTCGCCCTCTTGCTCACGGTAGGTTTCCCACCAGTCTTTGACATGGGGGGCAGCTTTGAGGAGTGCAAAAATAATCTTTTCTCGGTCAGAAAAGTTATGGACCGAGAAATACCCTTCCAACAAATTTAACCATCTGTCTACAGCGTCTGCATCTATTTTTCCTTCAAATATAGGAATGTCAAAGTTTACCTGTACCTTGAAGGGAGTGGCGCCTCCAGAGTGGCTGTTGGATGCAGATGCGCCATATGTGGGCAGTCGTTGAAGGATTTGAGCAAAGTTATCCATCATCACGTTCCTTTGTTTCTCGAGAACCTCCTCGAGCAGTATTTTGATAGGATCTCTTGCTCCCTCGTCTTTCTTTTCTTCCGCCATGGGAGGTCGTCGGGGTTTGCGAGGCTGATCTTGCAAGGGTTCAACCAGATCGAGCCCTAACTCCTTATACCCTGACCGCGTTGGGGACATGCAAAGAAAAACAAAGAAAGAGCAGAATCGCTCCGATACCACTCATCTGGATTTATGCAGGAACGCAACAAAATATAGAAATAACCATGAACATAGAGATGCAGCGGAAATAATGCTTCATTTCATTAATATCAAATAATAGAAATATGCTTACAGGCATAATGGAAATAAAATAGCTAGGGTGCTGGTAGCGAATCTCTGAGAAGAGATGTGATGGCTACAGACCTTTGAACTGTGTTACAATGAGGCTCGAGGGCCTATTTATTGAGAAACGATGGAAGAACTCTAAACGTCGAAAAACTAACACTAGGAGATGAAGCGCCAAACTATGGGCCCCTGTTTGGGTAAATTGTGTTTCAACTTCTCAGACGTAACTTTGGCATAAAATCTTTGTTTGATGTGCTCAATACCTTGTTAGAAATATCTATCTAAGGAGTAAAAATTTTGGTGTGAGAAACATTGGTCCATGGCCCCATGTTGCTCCCGGTTTTCCCAAAAAACGTCATTTAGGGCCTCAAAACAACTTTGGAAGTTCAGAACTTGAAAAAACTGCTAAAAATAGTAAGCTGTGATGAAACTGAAAAATTTAAAGAACTTATGGTGGTGTTTCAAATGGAATAAGTAGGTGGCCACCAATATCCACCTGGATCATTAGGGCCCCAAAATGGCTCTGGAAGTTTAGGACCCCAAAACCTGCAAAAAATAATAAGTTGTGCTGAAAGTGAAAAACTGAAAGAACCAACGGTGGGGGTCCAAATGGAATAGGTGGGTGGCCACCAATATCCACCGATTCTGCATGTGGATGCTACAATTTATAGGTAGCTTGTGGTACTTGATGTATCTTCGTGAACACACATTCAATTAAAGTACAGAGAACCAACATTACCAAAAGCATGGTGATCCAATTGAAAATGGCATCAACCCATGGTATTCATCTACCCATGTTATCCATCCACCCATGAATTTTCCATGGTATTGTAAATTAACCAACCCATATATTCATCCACCCATGGTATTTATTCGCCTACGGTATTGTAAGTGACCCATGGTATGTATCCACCCATGGTATTGTAAGTGGTATCGACCCATGGTATCCACCTATGGTATCTACTCATGGTATTGTAACTCAAAAAATGCTATAAATAACAAGCCTCACTTTGTAAAAGGATGGATTGTCCACCACAATGTAGCTTCTAAAGTTATTCTATGTTTCAATAAAACAAGTTTCTTTGTGGTTTTATTTTCTTTGTGTTCTCTCTTTTTTTATGGCATTTTAATTTTGCAGATCTTGTCAGATCCATTTAAATTTTTTAGATCTTGGGGGCCTTCCCCCAAGATCCGGATCAGTGGCATCATATTCAGGTTACGAATCCATGGGAATGAGGGTTTGAAGCATATTTTAGTTTCAATTTTTGGCAGCAATCTTCAGAAAACTCCATGAATTTCTTGGGCGGCGAGTTTGAAGATCAGATCTGAAAATTTTGGTGAAAATTTTACAAAATCGAAGACTAGATTTGGATTCCTTGCAAAAAAACACCCAAATTCAAAAAAAAAAATCGGCTGAATTGGAGTTCGGATGAGGGAGATATCGCTGATTCTAAATCAACAATATTGCAGAAAATGTTCGACGACAATTGCGGGATTTGTGGATCTCCTATCATTTTTCACGTTTTCAGTGAAAATTTCAAAGAAATGGCTATAGATCCGAGATCTCCTGAAAATCATCCAAGTTCAAAAAATGTCCGAATCTTAGTCCTGTGATGTGGGAGTTATCATTGATTTAAAACCAACTAGTTTTTCAAAATTTTGTGACGACGAGACAAGCCAAAGACGTAATCGAGAGTCTAGGGTCTAAAAATATCGATTTCAAACATGTGGGAAGATGCTGAATGATCATTCCATTTCCAAAAATGGGTTATAATGAATATTCTGAGTTATATTGACCAAGTTATGCTCATTTTAAATTTGGAGCAACATTCGGAGCAGGTTCCCTTTGGAGACATGCCCTCCCACCCCACTTTAGTAGGCACCTGCTTCACATTCATTAGTTTCAGCATAGCAGCATTTGGCTTGGGTTATTTGGAGACATGCCCTCCCACCCCAAGCTATGTAGGAACTTGCTACTTCATCAACAATCAGCATCACGGTTATGGGTCAATCGCATAAAATCCTTTTCATCGAGTCCATTTGCTAGGCCGCACACTATTAGTAACATAGTTGGTCACAAGCATTACAGGTTATCTCTATCCTCGGATCTTCATTTTTCATGGTTTTGGTTCATCCAAAAACCCATACTTCATCGAAGTCCATTTTCTAGGCCGCACACTGTTAATATCATAGTTGGTCACAAGAATTGCATTCCCATCCTGATCTTTGTTCATCATGGTTATGGGTTAACTACACAAAACCCTTTTCTTCGGCTCTTCATATTCAAAGAAAGGCTTCTCAGGAGGGAACTTCACGCAATGGGGACCACATTATAAATAACAACTCACAAGCTCAGCTTTGTAAAATCAACAGCCTTCGCCACAATGTAGCTTCTACAATTATTCTCTCTCTGCTTTAATAAAACAAGTTTCTTTTTTTGGTTTTATTTGCTTTGTGTTCTCTCTCTTTTTTTTCTTAGCATTGTAATTTTTCGCATCTTTTTCGTATCCATTTCAACTTTTAGATCTTGGGGCATCCCCCAATATCCGATTATGTTGGCGAGGCCTACCAAGTGGTATTGGAAGGCATTTAAGCATGTGCTACAGTACCTCAGAGGCACTACCGAGTATGGATTATGGTACAGGAGGAAATACGGGGTGAAGCTCCAAGGCTTCACTAATATAAATTTGGAAGGGAGTCCATGAGACAAGAAAAGTACTTTAGTTTCTATCTTCAGTGTTGGGTCTGCAGCTATTTCCTGGTAAAGTAGGAATTAGAGGTCTGTGGCACACAGCTTAGTAGAGTTTGAATGCATGGCTTCAAGGCAAGTAACATGTGAGGCCATATGGATGAGGAAAATACTTGTGGGTCTTTTCAGTAAGGAGATGGATCCAACAATGATATACTGTGATAATCATAGTTACCTTAAGCTATCTGAAAATCTAACATTTCATGATAGGTCCAAGCACATTGATATCCGATATCATCATTTGCGACACTGTGTGTAGAGGAGAATTATGTTGCTACAGTACATTCCAAATGTGAAGGAAGATGCTGACATCTTGACAAAGGCATTTCCAAGAGGTAAATTCGAATTCCAGAGGTGCATGTTAGGGGTGGTGAAAAATCCCTTTCTTTCTAAGAGAGAGTGTTATAAAATGTAGTAAGAAATATTCAAGTTGACTTTAGCCTTAGTCATATTGAGTAAATCAAATTTCCACATCAACGGGACAACTTGGAGGCAATTAATTAGTGTGACATGTCTCTTGTCACTCATTTAACTCAGTAAATTCAAGTTAGTGGGCTTGGAGTTCAGTCGTGCATGTGAGATTGCTAAATTTTAGCAATCTAGTTAAGTTATTTTCTGGTGTACCCAGTTAATTGGCCTCTAACTATCAATAGAGTCATTTGAGCAGTGGGACAACAGTCTAACTCATTGATCTATCAATTAACTAATCAATCAGATCAAAATAGGTCATGCATGCATGGAATTTTAATTTCTCAGTGGGAGTGGAGGAGATGTGGGGGAGACAAGGCTAGTGTAACATGAGATGTATACTGGTTGTGTGTATATTTGTTACATGTAGTCACGAGATCAATTCCTTGGGAGTTGTGCAAGGAAATAAGAGGTTGGAGGAGGCAAATATTGGTTAAGTGCTAGGTAGAGGCTCTCATTCAACACTGAGAATAATGTTTCTTTTGCATGTTGTGCTCACAATTCGAGCAACTAATTATTAATGCAAAGAGGCTTGAGGGGTTTTTCCGAGTTGGGTTCCCTTGGAAATCAATGTGTACTTGTGGTTTTTGTTGTTGCATGTTAGTGTTTGTTGTTTTAAATTGTGATTTCCATTCCACATATTAGTAGAGTAGAATTTGTGTCTCTTGTTTTCAATTTGAATCTTGAGCAATTGCAATTTTTATCAAATTTGTACATTTAGACAGGAGAGGGAAATGGGAAACAACAATGATACAATGGACAAGTGCTTGTGGTGGGAAGGGGATACAAGAAAAAACAATTAGGTCTAGGTCAAGTGCTTTGCAACCTACATTATACCAATGCAAAGGAAAATCATGTGTACACATAAACAATAGACGACTCCACCCAAAATTAAGCACCAGAAAACAAGATAATCCCCATTTTGACTTTGAAGAAATAGGTAAGAATAAACCATTAAAACCAAATCGAAAATTTTCTCGGGTACCAAACCTCACACACCAAAGTTGGGCAGTTGAAAGAGATACCTGGGAAGTCAAGGCCCTGAAGCGCTGATGAGGGAAGCACGACCACCTGTTTGAAAACTGGCCCTGAGGCTGCACTGTGCAAGAATAGAATAAAAATCATTGATTTCGAAACCTTTGGGAATAAAGGGACTCTCTAACCTCAATTCATCCCCTGAACTGTGTATAGACGAATGCTTGTTGATGCACAATGGATGTCATTCCAAGCATGAAAAAATAAACCGAAACTAGAGACCATACAATGTTACAAGCCTCACTGCATAGTACCACGTATAATCACCACCCTTTGCATAATCCATGCCATTTATAATCACATAAGGAGGAGAAATCACATGTAGTTGGAGGAACATTACTCTATCAAGGAAGGACAAAGATAATACACGTGTTTAGTGTGGCACACTCCTTAAGGATAATAGTCTTTTTGCACTGCGAGGAGTCATTAATGAGTTGAAGGCATGCTTCATTCGCTCCCATTGTGGATCTTGTCAGAGCCATTAAGGAAAACCTACCGAAGAAAGAGTGAGCCAGAGTCTATGAACATAACAAAAACATGAAGTTATGGTTTCCGTCTCTCACCACCTTCACATGTTGAGAAGGGAGTGCCGCCAAACAATGAGATTCCATTCCCATTGTGCTTATCTTACACATATCAGTAAAGAGAGATACTTGTCCTTGACAATCCACGTTCCTATTTGCATTTGACTATGTGCTAGCTAACACCCCCATCAGGGAAGCATCGATACTCTTTCGCCCACGGTACTAATGGTGGCAACATTAAACTCTTTACTCACACACCATAGTTTTAAAAGTAAAGCAGATTGTAACTGATTATTTTGTATTTTATATAAAAAAATAGATTTTTTTTTTTTTTTTTTTAATCTTATCTTAGAAGTCTTAAAAAGTATAGAATATATTATAAATTTTTAATCAAATTTATTTATATTTAGTTAAATAGAAAAAATCGTCCAATTTAGTTTACACAATAATATATAATATATAATTTTATAAATTTTTTTTTATAAAAAATAAAAATAAAATTAAAAAACTACCAATAAATATTTACAATAAAAGCATGATGATACAGATATATATTTTATTAAATATTTTTTAGAGTATTCATTTCATTATGTATAACAACCTTACAAATTTTTATTTCTTAAATTGTTTTACATTAATAAGACATTGCATAACAACTTTTATATATATATATATAATATTAAATAATAATAAAATATTTAATTTAATTTATAATTATATAAATGTTCTATTATAAATTTTATAATTAATATAAAAAAAACGTCACCATTACTTATTTCCTTAATTCAACAGCATTTTTATCTCTTATTTTTTTTATTTTTTATTTTTTTTTTTTTTTTTTTGCAGAAGGAAAACAACCATTATAACAAACCTCCACTAGAATCCATGCTATGCGTTTGTCAGTTGTGCGCCCGTATTTCGCCTCGTATCTTTTATTTTCATACTAAAAAATTTAACAAAAATCAAATATTTTTTAAGGTAGGATGCATATTAATAAATGTACAGTTTAATTTATAAATTAAATGATATTTGAATCTGGCGACCAATCTTCTATTTTCATAATAATAAAAAATTAATAAACATCAAATATTTTTTTTTTGGTAAAATGCATATTAATAAATTTACAGCTTAATTTATAAATTAAATGACATTTTTATTTGAATGTGATAACAAATTTTTTAAACAAGATTGTAATTTTTTTATGTTTAAAATATATTTTTGAATATATAAATAGATTTAATGCACTTAAAATTGTAAATTTTTTTATATTTATGCTGTAAGGTATTTCTATTTGAAAACAACTCTTCTAATTGTCACTTTGTACTGGTGTGCACCCTTGGATTGAGTGTTAGATGATTGAAAAGTTTTTGTTCGTTGGATCCATAGCTTTAATTGTAAACCGGATCTCTTGATTTACGTTACTTAACTGACCGCTTCTGTCGTTGGTAGTTTTAATTTATATCAATAGTGTTTTGCTCCAAGATTGAAGAAGGCTGAGGTGCACTTGATAGGCTTCGCCCTACGGATATGGGGAATGCCAAAAAGTTGAGATTCTTGATCATAGTAAAGAAATGGAAGGCCAAGCCATCCCTTCTGTATTCTTCGGTGGAAATTTCTTGGGAGGAATGGACTGCGTAATGGCCTCCCACATTAATGGCACACTCGAACTGGAAAATACTTTGCATAGACTGGTACGCGGTGGCCAAGTCTTCCATGCCATGTTCTTTGGTGGAAATTTCTTGGGAGGAATGGACTGCTTAATGGTCTCCCACATCAATGAAGCGGAAGCCTTGTGGCTCTGAACATCTTTGGTCATAAATTCTTCTTGTTTTCTTGGTTTACTTTGCATAGATTGGTAGGTGGTGGGCAGGTCTTCCGTGCCGTGTTCTTCGGTGGAAATTTGTTGGGAGGAATAGACTGCTTAATGGTCTCCCACATCAATGAAGTGGGAGCCTTGTGGCTTTGGACATCTTTGGCCACAAATTCTTCTTGTTTTCTTGGTTTACTTTGCATAGACTGGTAGGCGGTGGGCAGTCTTCCATGCCGTGTTCTTCGGTGGAAATTTCTTGGGAGGAATGGATTGCTTAATGGTCTCCCACATCAATGAAGCAGAAGCCTTGTGGCTCTGAACATATTTGGCCTCAAATCCTTCTTGTTTTCTTGGTTTTCGTTGCTCTTGTCGCTCAAAACTATGACCTAGCCTATGTAACGGTTGTTCTTTGATTTTTCATTATGCCCAACTTTATCATTTTATTTGCGGAATTATTATTTTATCTGTTTCTCATGACTCGAAGTGGAATACTGCTCCATTGTTTAATATTATTATGGTTAATGTCAAGTTAATTCTTCAGAACAGATCCAACAACATTTCTTTTCCCATAGAGAAAATTATTTTCTTCTAGTTTATCTTTAAATTTGTTCAAACTTTAAGCTTCAATTACAATGTTCCATATTTACAAGCAATATTTATGTTCCATAATTCTTTCCAGGCCATTAAGCAGTTATTCCTGCATATTTCATTTCAATTTGCAGTAACAAATGATAAACAAATTTCAAAAAATGTTCGCTATCCTCTATGGCTTGTTGAGCATAATATGAAATTTCCTTGCACTGGAGTTGCAAGAGTTCCGATGAGAAGTAGTAACCCATTAAATGGTTTGGTTGATGATTTTAGAATTATTCTGGTAAAAAAATAATGCAAGCATACATATTGCTTCATAAGTTTGCTAGCTGTGAATTCTTTAATGAAAAGCAGTGACCTTAATCCGGTTTTAACACACAATATCAATTTGTGTGTTAAAAAACACATATGGTCATATAATATATCTGGAAAAAGGCCAGCCACTTCTTCTTAGAATTCCATAAGAATTTCCTATGGAGTAATATTTTTGGTGTTAATAGGATCAAAACATGGCATTTCCTGAGAGAGTTTGCAATTTACAAACACCTATGACAAAAGAACTAGTTTTGGATAACCACTTGCTTCTGCTACTGCATAATCTTCTATGTCATCTACTCACGCCTCTCTCGGTCCTGTGTCAAACGTCAATGGTTCAATTAATCACTTAGTACCCAGGTGATGCAATATCTATAGTTCATAGAAGGGAAAAATTTCAGCCAACATTTTAATATTAATTTATTAGAACATGTTTAATGAAATGATCACTGTAAGAAATATAAATGATTGTAAGTTGGATGGATGCCATGTCTTAGATAAGGTGGTTGTCCCACATGCGTTATCTTAGCAAAATATGTAGGAATTAAAGTTTTCTTTTTTATATTTAGGGTTAGGAAAAACAAATTAGAAATTGAAGTTTTCTTTATCATATTTACTGGTTTATAAGACTCTATAAGAATGAGGGTTTGAAATTTTAATGTTTTGATAATTTTTTTAATTTATATTTTTTGAAATTAAGTTATAAAATTTGAGAAAATTATATATAATAAATTATACGTAAATTTATTCATTATATTTTTGGATGATTTATTTTTTAATTTTATTCTAGGATGATATTCAGTGTTTTGAATATATTTATTTTTTTAAGAAAATGATTAAATAAATTATAATATAGAAAAAATTTATAGTATTTATTTTTTTTCTTTTTTAAAGTATTAATTTTATTTTTGGGTGAAGTGATTTTGTTGAAATAAAGTAATTTCTAAAGAAAAGATAAAATTTACACATAATCATACCCAAATATAGAGTACAATGTTGCATTTGGAAGGTGCTAAGTACGAAGTAGGCGAAATGTTATTAAGATAAGTGATTGAAAAAATTAAATGTGTGAATGATAATAAAAATGAAATATAAATCAACAAATAAAGAAAATATAATAAATTTGTAGATCTTATATTCATATATAACGAATATCCCCTTAAGTTTCATAATCTTAGACACTATAACTAATTTGAAATAAAATCTATGACTAATTTGAAATAGAAAAAGTTTGAGCATGAAAAAAATATACTTCATGGGATGCTGGATAAGTGATGTAAAATAATTATCTCACTTAAATAGAGTATTTCACTTAACTTGCAACCATGGTGTCTTTTGAGCTATGGGGAGTTTTAAAGGTTCTTAGAAAATTCCTTCAATAAATAAGGGAACTCGTCTTTTGGAAATATCATGGATTTCATATTCATATAGACTAGTGAATACAAAACATAGTATCTGTTAACTTTTATTAAATCATGTTGTTAATTCTCTTGAACCTTATACATTCACAAAGAGATAGACTAGTGACTTACAAAATAAGAGTTACATAATGAAGAAATGAATATCACATTACAAATATGCAAGTGAATACAAAACATAGTATATAGCAAAATTCTCTATTATCTTTTATTAAATCATGTTGTTAATTCTCTTGAACCTTATACATTCACAAAGAAAATTCTTACATATTTTGGTTCCCTCCTACTCACTATCATAAATGGTAAGAAAATTTATTCTTTGATCTAATGAGATCAGAAAGTTTTTCTTGTAGATAAGAAGATCTATTCTTTGATCTAATGAGATGAGACAAAGAGGATGATATATCACTACATGATCAGTGATCGGAGTCTAAGTCCAAGCTACAGCTCAAAATTGAAAGTGTTCAAAATCACTTGCAACCTGAACGATTGGATAGGCCTCGGCGATACGATCCTGTAGCTGTGAACGGCACTCAAATCTGACACTCTATGTGAAATTTATTCAAGTTTGAAAATTCACAATTTCAAGCAAAAGTCCAGTTTGACCAGGTTTGACTTTCAATTTTTGAAAAATTAAAAAAGAAATATTCCATGGAATATTCCTTGAAATATTCCCTGGAATATTCCACCTGGTCCAATCCGGTTCAGATACTTGACACCGTTTAATTGTAAGTTGGTTTGACTTTGCAAAATTTGGACCAATTATGGGCTACCACATGGCAGACCCAGAGAGCGCCATGTGGCCCCCTGGTCGGTGAAATATTGGCGTTCAAAATTTTATGACTCCACGTGAATCGAACCTTCGACCTCCCGCAGAGTAACCGAACGCGTTACCATTGAGCCACAACATTAGTTCTTATTTGTAATGGGGCGGCGGTGTTATTTATGTTTTGAAATTGTTACGAGTGAAGGTTTAAAGGGGCTAGCCCCCATGCAATGTGACCATATTTTTTTGGAGTGGGGGCATGGAAATAACAAACTTTATCCGCCCGCCAAAAGAAACATGTGACAGCACGTCGGTTTAACATTGTATGCCACGGTCCTACAAAAAAATTCAGAGTTTGTTAACCATAAAGGCCGACAGTTAATGCGGGCATGTGGCCAGCAAACACAAACTTTTAAATTCGTGCCAAACGGTTCCGCCTATTTTGGAGGAGCACACCATTTCAGGCAGATTTTCCAATTTTATCTTTGGTTAACTCCAGTTCTCCACAATTAGTGGAGGTTTTTTAGGCCAGATTGGGCAAAATACTATTTGGGCCATAACTTCTTGTATACTTAATCCTGGACGATTTTTTTTTTTTTTTTTTTTTAAATATTTCTGTGTATTTTGACATTCTTGTAGCCAAATGGTGCGTGTTTCCAGAGTCAACAAAGCTGATCTTCAGGTACTTTTTTAGCAGAGAAGCTTGGAGAGCCATCAGGGCCTAGGGAGTGTTGGAGCTGTATTGGGCTATGGTTAACCATTGGAGGTGAAACAAAAGCAAATATTTACTTTTTTCTGTGTTCTGAACTCATTTCCACAGCTTATTTTTCTTGTTTAGGCTTTCTTATCACTGTATAACCAATTTTAGCATCTAATAAGAGCAAGGACATGCCCATTTGGGGGACTTGGACCCAACAGATGTATCCCAAGAGGGGTGAACTGCCTCATCAGCTGCTGTGTTATATTATGTGATTTTATCTTGTTGTGTTTTAAAAATTTGATATGTTAAACAGTAAAAAGAAATAACACTCCTTCACACATAAGACTCAGAAATTTACCAAAAGCACTTTGTTTCAATTGCAAGATATGAATGATAGTTTGCACATATAATTTTATGGAAATGAATACCTTGAACAAAAAATACAAGTAATTTCATTTGAGATCATGGTAACTTCTTGAGTTCTAAAGATAGATTACGTAAAGAGCTAGAGTGTGAGAAAATTTTAAGAACCCCCCAAAATCATGGCGAATCACCCGTACAAATGACGAATCACTACTACAAAAAGGTGAATCATTGTCTAGTGGAGTTCGGGATGTTGGTTCCAATGAAGATATGGTAGTTGAACTAGAAGAAACTTGAAGAATATTCCAGAAGATTCTTTTTTTCTGACTGGGCTTCCATGTCAACGACCTGTCACCAACCTGCAATTTTTTTAGCTGTTTTAGAAAGTGAACAACATGCCATAACTTACTCATACGAACTCGAATTTTGATGAAACGAGTTGCATTGGAATCTTGGTGACGAGCTCTACGTTGTCATCCTAGTCTGAAATATTTTTGAGCACTTTGAATTTTTAGCTAAAATACTGATCCCTAATTAGTCCTTCAATTGATTAAATAATTAATTAAAAGAGGGGAAAATAATTAATTGAAGACCAAAATGGTATTAAGTCACTTAGATGGAGTCAAAAAAGAATTTCTAGAATAATATTAAAATAATCAAAATAAGATGCTTATAGAGACTAGGAGATCTATCTATGGAGTCTTTATAAGGAAGAGGAGGAGATCATTTGGGACATCTGGGACTTGAGTATTTGTCTTGTTGAGAGTTGGAGGACAAAGTTCTCTACTTCAGTAGCCCCAGTACGAAAACCCCGAGGTGATTCAATGAGTAGATGTGAACCTAGCTCTCTCCGTTGGTGAATCCACTCAGGATTCACATGCAGCATATTGATTAGTCAGTTTAGTTTTGGAGGCCCAATGTAGTATTGGAGCAGGTTTCTTTTGGTGGCCATTCTCTCGGCCATTACGAATTTTATATGTACTCCTTTTATATTAATAAAATAATGTTGAGTTTCACTGCATGTGCACTTTTTTGAATTTTTAGTTGCAGTTCATATTCCCTATTGCATGTTAATGTTATGGTTCAATTTGTGAATTTTGTTTAGTGAGTTGACAACAAATTTTTTATATGCAATTTCCTGCAAATTTTACATATGGGATATTACAATCCACTTCCCTACCAACAATTTTAAGCACCCATTTTGCCTCCAAACTAGTTGGACCCACCCGTTCCAATACGTTGATGCCTACAATCATGCAACACTTTCATCATTATCAAGCAACAGACAACCTGAAAGGGAATCTTACTAGAGCATGAAACTAGAGAAACAATAGTGTCGAAAGTCTTTTGATTATTGCACTCAATGGGGGAAAATGGTGCAAAAAGAACAATATTCCAAAAATTCATCGAGCACGAGCAAATAAAAAAAGCAACAATATGTCTATGTTTAGAGACCTTTATACATTGGCACTGATCACACCACACCATAAGCACTCATGTTGCATGCATAAACAACATAACCTCCTCCTCGTACACCTCTTTTGATCTGAGATGCCACCAATTTCAATAACTGCAATCTCCATTAATATGGATTTGAACCAAAGTTTCACATAGAAAATCACAAAATCAGAAAGCATTAAAGTTTACTCTAATACCATATCAGAAAACACCATCACATATTATACATCATATAAACAATGGACATTGAATACACAATAGCAAAACATCAAAGGAACAAATCCCACCCTTGGTGAAACCCAAAACACTTCCCTACCTATTTCCAATATGCATGCGTACAAGGAAAAGCAGACTTGGGGCAACCAGCCTTGGTAGTATAAGGGCAAGCCAACACTTCACTTTATAAGGTAAGGCGATGGCTTAATTGGTTACTACACCATGATAAGGCTCTAACTTATCTTATATCTAATAATTTGTTCTACTCTAAACAACAATAAATTCATTACATGATTTCACCATGTACAATCTAGGTGATTACAATGGGTATTAAGAGCTCTATAAATAACAATCAAGATAACTATACATTATTTATCAACTACTATGTCACCTAACCAATATAATAATAAGGTGTGACTAATCCACCTTCTAACCACCACAATAATGACAGGCTAATAAGACAATTAATGTTCGTATAGTTGTTAATTGCGTTTATTTCAAGTGATTGAGAAGAATGATTGTTGATCGTTATCTTCCACGTGAAAGTACTATTCCTGTAAGTGGCATGATGAGCTCATAATGAGTATATTGTTGTAATGGCTTCAAACCTTACAATGGGGATTAAGAGCTTTATAAATAAAAATCAAGCTAACTATACATTATTTATCAACTACTAAGTCACCTAACCAATATAATAATAAGGTGTGACTAATCCACCTTCTAACCACCACAATAATGACAGGCTAATAAGACAATTAATGTTCGTATAGTTGTTAATTGGGTTTATCTCAAGTGATTGAGAAGAATGATCGTTGATCGTTATCTTCCACATGAAAGTACTATTCCTGCAAATGACATGATGAGCTCATAATGAATATATTGTTGTAATGGCTTCAAACCTTATTGTTGAATAACCTTGATTTCTAAAAAATATCTTACCCTTTCTGATTCCTAAAGAATATCTTACCCTTTTCTATGAACTCAAGCATGGGCTGCTTTAATTAATGGAAAAATTAATGTACCCTTTTCTATGGACTCAAGCATGCGATGCTTTAATTAATGGAAAGAAATTAATATCCACATAATCAAAGATTAAATAACATATTCCAAACAACTCGTCAAGTAATATGGATGTTGCACTTCATCAGATACAAAATCTCTCATATTCTACCTATACAAGACAATTAACAGAAAAAACCCGTCTCTACAAGCCTATTTAAAGCTAATGTTCACGCTTTATCCTTTATATTTTATGGGATAACTAGCCTAATATAAATCTATGTTAGCTAACAGAAATAACAGTGAAGAAATTAAAACTATCATAACACTCTATCCTAACATAAAAGCCATTAACTAACAGAAAAAATACACAACTATCCAAAATTCCAATGACCTGCACAAAGTACCAATAACTAACAAGGAAGTGGGTTATCTTAGAGATCATAACATTTGTCAAGCTATCTCTTAGGTAATAAATCATATATTGACAAAAGGCCATCAATTTCAAATATATGAGAAAGGAAGTAAGCGCTATAAAGGACAAACGCAGAACAACACACTACTCAACATGCATAGTTTACATCTAGAGTAGAAACACCGAATAAATAAGTATAACCAAATTTTCCAATATGAAACTCACATGCAAATATTAATAGCTAATGTTCCACTTCATCTTCATTGACTTTTGAATTTGGGTTAACTAATTTAACCTAAGGCTTCGTTAAGTAACATACAAAAATACAGCATGAAACTCTATCTTAACATAAAATACGTTAACTAACAGAAAATATATAAAGTATCAAAATTTCCAATGACTGAAACTCTATCTTAACATAAAATAGTAAATACATTAACTAACAGAGAATATATAAATAAGTATAAAAAATTCCAATGACTCAACTAAAGTAAAAAGTTCCAGTAACTAACACTGAATTGGGTTATCTTAGAGATCATTATATGCATGCACATCAGTAATAAATCATATATTGCCAAGGCCACAATTTCAATGACAGTGGAAAGACAACTAGCTCTACAAAGGACAGACACAGAACATCACACTCGTCAACCAGTATAATTTACATCTGGAGTAGAAATATTGAATAAATATCCCAAAATTGTCAATTATCAAACTCATACGAATAATTACACTGTTAACTAATAAAGTAGCTTTTAGTTGTTCGTAGACACGTAACAGCGCACTGATTAGCAGGGATAATTTACATTTCAAGCAAAGTGATCGAAAGTTAAACATGAAGTGTATACCAGCAGAGTTAGATCTCAAACTCATGTTGACTAATAATGTTGTTCAGCAGTTCATTTCCATTCAAATGTGGTGACTGTGCCTCACCTTTCGAATAGATGGATCTCCAAAATAATGGGAAAATTCTGACAAGACATCTTCACCACCATCCATCACGTCTACCCATACACAGGACTTCCCATTGCCAAAATCATCTTGAGATCCACAAGATATGCTGAAACAAATGATCTTCCCATGACCAACTGGGCTCTCTTTCTTGATATTAATGTCTGCAACCTGCATTGAGCATCACAACAGTTTGCATGGCTATTAGACAGGAACACCCAAAAAAGCTAATTCAATGTGATTTTCATTAAAGCACTTGCAATGTTGAGGGTACAGTAAATATTAGGAAAAAAACTACTCAGCACATGCCTAAGACAAAATGCAAAGGCAGGTTGAAAACACTGAGACCATAAGTTTCTAGAAGTCATGTCAAATGGGGGCATTGAGAAAACTGGCTATGGAAGAGAGGACAGGAAAATGACAGCTTGAATAATTTAAAATTTGTTCAAGTTTTTAGCAGCCATTTGCATCTCGTTACCCCTTCAAGCACAAAATAAAAAAACCGGTTTTCTTTGAGCTAAGCTGGAATAAATGAAAACTAGTCCCAGTTCATAAAAATCTAAATTGTAGGTCACAAAAATCAATAGACTCGCAGTTGACATCAATTGTTTAAAAATGGGGTCCATCCACCCAACTGCCTACTATGCCAATAAATATTGAATTCAGTTGCATCAATGTTCATAGACATGCATTAAACTACCTTTATAAAGGTAATGGGGAAGTTTCTTCCCTAGATAATGGACAATAGTCCTGGTCCACTAATAAAATCGGAAGTTTATGGAAGAGGTAAAACTACCAAAAAAATCGAGAGAAGTTCAAGAACTAAACAATTTCATTCAAGTTCATAGATGAAAAAGAATATAATCATACAAACAGACCACAATCCTGCTTCATATGAGAAAAACAGATTAAACAGTACAAGGCAAAGGATCAATGAAACAGCCGGAATAGTAGTACTTATAACTCTTGATCTTTTTCTTTGTCCTGGTTCGAAATGTCGACAGTAAATATCTACTTAATACGATGGATCCGGGAAAAAACATTATTACAAAATAAAAATCAATCAAAAAACTCTTGACCTTTTAAAACAAGAACAAAACAGAAATGGTAGGAAACTGAACCAACCTCTGTATCACATGCATGAATAAGATTTTTCTACTCTCCCATCAGCTTCCCTGCAACCATCTTTGCAGTCTCCACTCTCCACATCCTCAACAATGCAAATATTTTTGTATAAATGAATAAGTTTCTCCGGAACATTGTTGCTATCACTGTCTGTAACACCAGTTCAACCTTCATTAATTGCAGAATCTTGACCATTGTCCAGCCCAATATGCTCACCCTTAGTTACAGGAATTTCAATGTTTTTCTGCTCTATCCTGCAGCTGCCTCCGTCCTCCATTTGTAAAGGCCTCCCTTTCTTGTCTTCCTGATTCAATGGGGGTTCCTCGAGATTCCTTTGTACAAACTTGTTACCAGAAACTCCACCTGCGTCAGTCATATGAGACATATGGCCTGTTTTTTTTGCGATTCCTGAATGAAAACCAACCTTTTCTAAAGATGTCACCGGCTTGATTAAAGGATTCTTGGGTGAATAAATATTTCGATTTTATAGATGCTGTAGTCCTTGATTTTGTGCTGAAGTGGTTTTATTCGGATTGGATAAACTAAATTGTTTGCCTCCTGTTTCTGTGGCTATAGGGCCCTGAACAGGAACATTTTCTTCAACGGACACACAATCTAGTTTTTGTATAAGAGCCCCACAATCTAATGCAGGTGAAGTAAGCATTAGCATATTGTCTCTACCTTGATTACTCATTGATAAAACCTCTTCTGTTCTAGAAGAAGGGTTTGTATCTAATGTCATAGGCTGGGTATCAGTTCCTACACTGCACATACTACCTAAGCATGGCTTCTCATAGCATTTATTCTCTCAATTTCTTTCCACCAAGCTTTGCTATCCGACTTCATTGCTAGAGCTTTTTTGGAGGCAATATTAAGACCTTGAGGAGTGTAACGTGCATATGTACCTAATGTCATAGGCTGGCTATCAGTTCGTACACTACCCACACTTCCTTCTGCATAACTTCTCATAGCATTAATTCTCTATGTTTCTTTCTGCCAAGCTTCTCTATCCAACTTCATTGCTAGAGCTTTCTTTTGGGCAATAGTAAGACCTTGAAGAGGATAAAATATAATGATATATATTGACTTGTAGTTTTTCTATCTAATGCCATAAGATGGCTATCAGTTCGTACACTGCCCGTATTGCCTTGTGCATGACTTCTCATAGCGTTTATTTTCTCTATTTCTCTCTGCATATTGATTTTGGTCTTGCCTCAACTGTGTTTGGTTTCTGGAAGTTTGCATATTTTCCCGGCGATAGCTATATTGCCCCTTTTGAGAGGTACCACAATGGTAATAAGGCGGGACGCTATTCAAAGCACTTGATGGAGACCAGTATCTTTTATTATGATTTGGACTTGATTCCCTCAGTTTCAAGCTACTAGACCTCATTCTCACTACATTGTTCATATCATCTAAACCCTTGTCAAAGTCACGGGTTCTATGCAGACAAATATCGCTATCTTCTGGCGTATATGCATTGTGGCCTCTGTATTGGTAAGATATGGGTCTAGTTAGCTGGCAATCGGCTTGAGAACCCCTATACACTGCAAAGTTTTCTCTAGCATTGGAAGAATCTCGGTCATGGCCAGATAATGAATGATGGTTGGAAGAGACAGACCGTTTTATGGCTCTAGAATAGCCTAACGATTTTGAACTAAGCTTTGAGCTATTTCCTCGATGATCGCCTAAATGTGACTCCCCTAAGCTGTTGTGCCTCCGTGAATGTGACACTCCTAAGCTCAATTGCCTGAATCGAATTTGTAGATAACTATGAGAGAGGCATCTGAGGCAAAGTTATAACTAAAACATAAATTAATACAGAAGACTGGAATAGTTTTTTATATTAAGTCAACATCATTTCCATCAACAATACACCAAGAATGACAAGTCGAGTTGTTTTTAGTTTATTTTGCTGATTCTTCTAATCAAATTTATTTAAAATTTGGTAAGAATTCATTGATTGAAATCAAGTAATTCTACACAATGAAATGAGAGTGCCGAATCATATATACAGTAAAAAAAAACTAATTTAAATCACACAAATCAAAATCAAAATTTCACCTGAAGCTCCAAAAAAATCTCACTAAGCATAAACACAATTCCTTTCAAAAAAATATCACTAAACATAAACACAATTCCTTTAAAATATAGTATGGCAATATATATTTCAAAAGCATTCATAATGTACTCAAATGTATCACAGTAAAAGAAGATTTAACAAACTGGTATGTGAAAATCCTTTTTTTTCATTCAGTGTAATTGAGGAAGGATACAAGCTTAAGAAAACTGAAAAATTTACATATCATTAACCTTTTACAGGACAAGCTCCCTTCATTGGTTGAGCATCATCTCCTATAATTTCAAGCCATGCAACTACTTCTTGAATTGTGGGTCTTTTAAATTGGTTTTGATTAGTACACATGCAAGCAACATCAAGTACCTGCAACATTTGATCCTCATATCCTTTGCCCTGGATCAAAGGATCAAAGACCTCCTCCTGCTTACCTTCGGACCTCATTTGCTGCACCCATGTCACCAAATCACTGCTTATTATTGACTTGGAGACTTCAACTGGCCACCTTCTAGTGAGCAGCTCCAAAATAACAACCCCCAAACTGTAGACATCACCTCTGAGAGTAGCTACCCATGCTTGTCCATACTCGGGGAATGTATCCCAGAGTGCCTACTAATTCTGTGGTCACATGTGTATCAAATGGCAAAATCAACCTTGAAGGGCCAAAATCTGCAACATAAGCTTCAAATTGCTCATCTAAGAGAATATTACTAGACTTAATATCTCGATGTACAATGTGAGGATCACATACCCTATGCAAATATGCCAACCCCCTGCTTGCTCCTTGAGCTATTCTTAGTCGAGTAGGCCAATCCAACATTGGGCTTCCATCATGCCTTTCATGCAACCAATAATCCAAACTCCCATTTTCCATGTAGGAGTAAATAAGCAACCTGAAATTGTCAATTCTGCAATACCCTTGCAACGATACAAGATTCTTATGTTGAGCTCTTGACAAATCTTCCACTTCTGCTGTGAATTCACGCTCCATCTGACCACAATCTCCTGTTAATCTTTTGATAGCTACTTTTGTACCATTCCCCAAGGTGGCTTTATATACCAATCCAAATCCTCCACATCCAATGATGTTGGCCTGATCAAAATTATTGGTGGCTTTCAGGATATACAGTAAAAAAAAACTAATTTAAATCACACAAATCAAAATCAAAATTTCACCCGAAGCTCCAAAAAAATCTCACTAAGCATAAACACAATTCCTTTCAAAAAAATCTCACTAAACATAAACACAATTCCTTTAAAATATAGTATGGCAATATATATTTCAAAAGCATTCATAACATACTCAAATGTATCACAGTAAAAGAAGATTTAACAAACTGGTATGTGAAAATCCTTTTTTTTCATTCAGTGTAATTGAGGAAGGATACAAGCTTAAGAAAACTGAAAACTTTACATATCATTAACCTTTTACAGGACAAGCTCCCTTCATTGGTTGGGCATCATCTCCTATAATTTCAAGCCATGCAACTACTTCTTGTATTGTGGGTCTTTTAAAATGGTTTTTATTAGTACACATGCAAGCAACATCAAGTACCTGCAACATTTGATCCTCATATCCTTTGCCCTGGATCAAAGGATCAAAGACCTCCTCCTGCTTACCTTCGGACCTCATTTGCTGCACCCATGTCACCAAATCACTGCTTATTATTGACTTGGACACTTCAACTGGCCGCCTTCTAGTGAGCAACTCCAAAATAACAACCCCCAAATTGTAGACATCACCTCTGAGAGTAGCTACCCATGCTTGTCCATACTCAGGGGGAATGTATCCCAGAGTGCCTACTAATTCTGTGGTCACATGTGTATCAAATGGAAAAATCAACCTTGAAAGGCCAAAATCTGCAATATAAGCTTCAAATTGCTCATCTAAGAGAATATTACAATGTGAGGATCACATACCCTATGCAAATATGCCAACCCCCTTCTTGCTCCTTGAGCTATTCTTAGTCGAGTAGGCCAGTCCAACATTGGGCTTCCATCATGCCTTTCATGCAACCAATAATCCAAACTCCCATTTTCCATGTAGGAGTAAATAAGCAACCTGCAATTGCCAATTTTGCAATACCCTTGCAACGATACAAGATTCTTATGTTGAGCTCTTGACAAAGCTTCCACTTCTACTGTGAATTCACGCTCCATTTTACCACAATCTTCTGTTAATATTTTGATAGCTAATTTTGTACCATTCCCCAAGGTGGCTTTATATACCAATCCAAATCCTCTACATCCAGTGATGTTGGCCTGATCAAAATTATTGGTGGCTTTCAGGATATACAGTAAAAAAAAACTAATTTAAATCACACAAATCAAAATCAAAATTTCACCTGAAGCTCCAAAAAAATCTCACTAAGCATAAACACAATTCCTTTCAAAAAAATCTCACTAAACATAAACACAATTCATTTAAAATATAGTATGGCAATATATATTTCAAAAGCATTCATAATGTACTCAAATGTATCACAGTAAAAGAAGATTTAACAAACTGGTATGTGAAAATCCTTTTTTTTCATTCAGTGTAATTGAGGAAGGATACAAACTTAAGAAAACTGAAAACTTTACATATCATTAACCTTTTACAGGACAAGCTCCCTTCATTGGTTGGGCATCATCTCCTATAATTTCAAGCCATGCAACTACTTCTTGAATTGTGGGTCTTTTAAATTGGTTTTGATTAGTTCACATGCAAGCAACATCAAGTACCTGCAACATTTGATCCTCATATCCTTTGCCCTGGATCAAAGGATCAAAGACCTCCTCCTGCTTACCTTCAGACCTCATTTTCTGCACCCATGTCACCAAATCACTGCTTATTATTGACTTGGAGACTTCAACTGGCCGCCTTCTAGTGAGCAGCTCCAAAATAACAACCCCCAAACTGTTGACATCACCTCTGAGAGTAGCTACCCATGCTTGTCCATACTCAGGGGGAATGTATCCCAGAGTGCCTACTAATTCTGTGGTCACATGTGAGCTATTCTTAGTCGAGTAGGCCAGTACAACATTGGGCTTCCATCATGCCTTTCATGCAACCAATAATCCAAACTCCCATTTTCCATGTAGGAGTAAATAAGCAACCTGCAATTGCCAATTCTGCAATACCCTTGCAATGATACAAGATTCTTATGTTGAGCTCTTCACAAAGCTTCCACTTCTGCTGTGAATTCACGCTCCATCTGACCACAATCTCCTGTTAATCTTTTGATAGCTACTTTTGTACCATTCCCCAAGGTGGCTTTATATACCAATCCAAATCCTCCACATCCAATGATGTTGGCCTGATCAAAATTATTGGTGGCTTTTAGGATATCAGCCACAGTTAGGTCCTTGATATCATGATTTTGGAATAGAAGCACTAAGGAAGATCCTAAAGCATCAGAGATTCTATGAGACATGCTGCACTGTATCTCATTTACATCTGCCTCAGTTTTAATGGGTTTTCTTGATAGGCTCCACAACAATGCACCTAGCAAAAGAGCAATACCAACTCCAACACTAACTGCTATACCTAAGATGCCATTCCTATTCAATCTCTGAGTCTTGACTTCGAAACCCATGTAATCATAACCTGGCTTTAAAATACTGGCATTGCAGGGAGAAAGAGGCGGTCCATATAGACCAGGGTTGCCTTCAAAACTAGATTTTGGAAAAGTATCGAACTGCTTTCCTGAAGGAATAAGTCCTTCCAAATGGTTATTGGATACATTGAATTTTGACAAAAATGTGAGTTCCTGAAGAGATGTGGGTATTCTTCCAGTCAGACTATTGTCTGAGAGATCTAAACTCTCCAAGTTTGTCAAATGAGAGAGCTCATCTGGCATGTTCCCTGTTAAACTGTTGCTCCTTAATTCCAAAATGTGAAGCATTTTCATGCACCCGAATTCTGGCCATATACTTCCATTGAGTTTATTGTTGCTTAAGTATATCGCAGGAGGAAACTTGGACAACTGCTTGTACTGCAGTCCAGATGCATTTTCATTGTGCTTAACAATTAGTGGCAATTCAAAGGAAGTTTGATCCATATCAGTGTAATTTTTCTTAGATATTAGGCTAGGCAGCTTTGTGAGTTCAAGGGGAATCGATCCAGAGAAGGAATTGTTTGCAATATCCAAGTAAAAAAGAGACTGGAAACTGCCAATCCAATGTAGAATGCTTCCAGTGAGGTTATTCCAGGAAAGGTCCAATACCTACAACTTTGAACAATTCCTCAACCAGCTGGGAAACTTCCCTGAAAGAGCACAATTTCCAAGGGCAAGAATCTGAAGCCCTTCAAAGCCCGTGATGCCTTGCGGAATGGACTCCTGATGGAAGTTCTTAAACAGAATCAAAATGCTGAGGTTCCTGAAGTCTTGAAAAACATGAAGGGCTCTTGTAATATTTCTCAGGCTATTGTTTGAGATGGAGAAAAAGGTGAGAGACTTAAGAGATGTCATGCTCTCTGGGATTTGACCTTCAAGTTTGTTTCTTGACAAGCTTAATGACTTGATCTTTATGCAGGTCGATAAAGTAGGTGGAAACTGACCGGAGAACTGATTGGAAGCAACATCAAGTGAAATCAGGTCAGGAAATCTTCTGAAATCAAGATGGATCTCTCCGCTCAGAGAATTGTTCCTCAGGTTGATGACTTGCAATTTGTTACACTGAGATAAAGATGTTGGCAGGCCTCCACCGAACTGATTGCTATAGAGAACGAGTTGTTCCAACTTCTCAAGCTTTCCAAGCTGCTTGGGAATATTTCCTGTGAAATTGTTGCCATAGAGAGACAAAATGGTGAGATTTGAAAGGTACCCAATATCAGAATTCAGAGCCCCAGAAAGCCTGTTGATGGGTGCATAGAACTTTATCAAATATGATATATTATATAGATCCTTCGGGAGAATTCCCACGAGGTTGTTGAAACCCACTTCGAACTCCTCAAGTACCTTACATTCTTGCAGCCCTTCATCAAGGCGTCCCTCAAATCTATTCATCGAGAAATCAAGGACCCTGATTGAGCTAAAATTCCTGCAAATAACTGTTGGAATTGGACCAGTGAAAGAATTGTTACTAACATTAACGGCAATCAGATTTGAAAGAAAGCCGAGGTGGGAAGCCTATCTGAAAAGGAATTGCTTGAAACGTTGATGGATTAAATCTCCAAGTCTCTGCTATATACGAACTATGGGAGGCCCTAACGGAGTCCGGACCAGAGAGAGTCGGCCAGGCCCTAACGGACCATGATGGGGATTCCCGTGGACTGCTTCGACTCACCACAAGAACTTAGAAGATCGATGTGCACAAAGCTCAGAACCACCGAAAATGGGGCGAATGCCAGGAAATCGAAAATCGATTGAAAAATGGAAGTAATGCCATATAAATCTGGAAAATCGGGGTGAATTTCATGTTTCTAGTTTTGTGCGCCCTTTTTTTGGTGGGCTAATATTAAATAATTAATTATTTTTAAAATATTTTTTGGGCTAACTTTATTAAACTATAGAAATTGAGTTTTATATAAAAAATTCGCCCTAATAAAATATAAAATCCCTTAAAAATTCGCCTTGGGCTAAAATTCGCCCCTAAAATTTTCCCCGGATCTCAAAAAACCTCGGCTGCTCTATGTACACCTCCTCCTCAATGAATCCGTTGAGGAACGCAGTTTTCACATCCATCCGATGGATGTGCCTTCCCATCTACGCCGAGAGAGCCAGGATCGTCCGTATGGAAGAGCATGGCGACAGCAAAGGGTCTCCTCATAATCGATCCCCGATCCGTGGAGTAGTCACTGAAATAAATCTTGCCTTGTACCTCTCCACACTCGTCGTGGCCGCCTACTTCACTTTGTAGATCCATCGTGAACCCACCATTGATTTCCCCTCCGGTCGTGGGACAATCTCCCATGCATTGTTTTCCGATAATCGAATCATACTCTTCCACCATGGCATCTACCCATGCGGGTTCCTCCACAAATTTTCCCAAAAGAGGATGGCTTTGCTCGTGACACATTTTCTCACAAGAGCCATGTATCCGTGTACCGGCTCCTGACTACTCGACCGCGCGTGGCCAGGTGGTCCTACAACCTTCTCCGACCTCGAGCCGCCGCCGGCCTTTCCGTAGGGAGCGCTTACGCCCGATGGTTGGCACCGCATGAGTGGTTTCTTCCACTCCATGAACTACCCCTTGTGGCCGATCCACATCCGGAAGCTCCTCCTTAGGAACTAATAGCCCTCATCCGCATGCAAGTGTGGCTCCTCTAAGCGAACACTTCATGGCTTTCTCCTCCTAAAATTTGATATCCTTGTCTCACAACAAGCCTTGCGACCGTCCGGCAAGTACACACGATAGCTTGTGGGGCATACTGTACCCCACAAATATCCCAACCTCTGCGGTCGGATCCAGCCTTCTTCTGCGTCCTTTGTCACATGCATGTGCATGGTGTGAGCCAAAATTCGCATGAGAAATATCAAAGCCTTCGCTTTAAAATGCCTCCTCCGTTGTACTCATGCCAAGTATCTTGTGAGGACAATGGCTCGCACACACTCAGCATTGGATGCCTGCCCACAAGTGAAGGGGTAGGCTCGATCATGAAACATCGCCCGTGCAACACACACGATCGTTCGTTCTTCCGCTCAAAGAACCCCGTTCGCCGTGGGTTATGGGGTGCGATGAGCTCTCTCCAAATCCCTTCGTGATGCAAAATTCATTGAATTCAAAGAGAGATGAATTCACCGACCATTGTCGCTCCTAAGAGCCTTCACATTCTTCCCCCAATTTCTTCTCAACCAGGTGGCCTGAATTCACGTAACTTGAATATGTCTCGCTTCTTTCTTCTACATGAAGAATATCTCAAAGACTTCCGAGAGAAATCATCAACAAAGATCACATAGTACTTGTGATTTGTCGTCGTAAGCACGAAAGGACCACACACGTCTATGTGAACCTCTCAAGGATCATCGTGGTGTGACTATCCTTCTCGTGAAAGGTATTGGCTATTATTTTCTCAAGGTACACCCTCATGACCGATCTCGACCGCGCAAGAGTGCTCCTTAGAAGCCCAAGAGGAAATCTACCGTAAGATCTTCAAAGCTCCATGGTGAAGGTGGACCAACCTCCTATGCCACACGCCATCATCCCAAACACCACTTCTCCCGCCTTGTATGCTATTGTCAGCGTTGTAACCATCTACTTGCAATCGATAAAGGTTCTCGACCAAACCCCTATCTTTCGGGTTTCTCCGCTTGTTCCCATCACAGAGCTTTTCCTTCGCCGAAGACCACATCATACCCCTTGTCTTCCAACATCGCTACGTAGACCGGGATCTTCATCAATCCGGAACATGCAATACTTCCTTCAATACGAAGGGTTTATCAGACTTTCTCAAAGGAAATGGTATACTCGCCGCACCGTATCTACCATCATCGCCCATCTCGATGTGCACACCAAGATCTTTTTCCTCCGTATCCGAAACGTATCCCAATCTCCCGTCATGTGACATGACGCACCACCGGTCTGCCATCCATATTGATCCCATCACACTTGATACCAAGCATGCGATCGCTGAAAAATCCGGGGCTCAAACCGGGAGGCCAATGCCTCTCCCCCAACAGATCCAAAGCAAATTCTCTTATTTTTCTTCTTCGCGGACAATTTGTGGTATAGTTTCCGTGCTAGGTGACAGCGTTGAAAACACTTCACCTTGGACATGTTCAGCTTCTGCATTTCACACCAGACCGAGAAGCTTTTCGCTTCTTCCCTTTCTTTTCTTTGGCAAATTAAAGCGCAATTTTCTTCATCGATACCTTTGATGAAGATCCGTCCCCGGTAGTCCGCTCTTATCTCCTCTTGCATGAGATCCGTCTGAAGCCCCATCCCGACAACTTCTCCCGACCATTGACAAGAGTTCGATAGGAATGCCAACTCTTCTAAGACCAAGGAGAGCCGTAGTCCACACCTCATCATCGACAAATACCCCCACACTTTCCACCCTCATCTCCGCATTGAGGAACTTCGAGAGGTACTTGGCGATACTTCATCGCCTTTCTCCATCTTAATGTTTCAGTTTATCCTTGAGTCAGCCTTCCTTTGGTCACTCTTTCTTCCGGAATAGATCCGTCAATGCTTTCCACATCAAATATGGAGAAGCTTTTCCATGGAAGCCGGATACAATGTGATCCTTTACGCCTCCAATGTATCCTTCGATATTTCGCCATATTCTTTTGCTAAGCCTCAATCAGCAGATCGCAGGGCTTTTGGACATCCATATCCACGAACTCCTTCAGCCCATTATCTTCTAATACCGCCTCCATCCGATCTTTCCATGCAACATAATTAACTTCCTTCATGGGCATATTCGGAAGCGCAAACCGTTGAAAGACATTTCAACTTCTCGGCACCAAGAAAAACTATCCGCCGCAAAATTCGAATTCCAAACTCAAAAACTCAACTCAGCTTTTGATCTCGTGAGAAAATTATTTCTAGCACGTAGATCGAATGTAAGGGCATTTATCGATATCACCTTTCAAAGAAAGGATGGATCCGTAGGTCATCTTCCGGCCCGTTACGTACTCGTCTATCGAAATAAAATTGTAATCACCGTAATAGATCCCGATGATCAATTCTCTCTAATACCATGTATAAATTTGTCAATAATGAATATTTATCCCCGAGATTATCCTCGTCACACACTAATTCGAATTCATGCATAACACATAACCTTCTTCTACAATTGATCATCAATTTGCGGAAATAAACAACAGATGCGCACATAAACACAATATGTAATGGGAAAGTTTATAGCTGAAACCCCCATATATTTTGTATATTATAATGAAAGAGAACATGTAACAATATCAAGACAATACTTCTCACAAGTACCGCATCGGCTCAAAGCTACACACAAACTAGCTCATTTTTCAACAAGTCACTTTAGTTCAAAACTCATCCACTATTTGGCCTCGCCCTCTACCGCGCAATCCAAGTTGGTGTAATGAGAGACCCAAGTTCGACCCCTTGGCTTCAAATCGCGCAATCCTCATGCGCAATCTCCTCCAATGCTTGTGCAAATCTCATGCACAACTCATGTCGCAACTAATAGCAAACTCAATTCTTCATCTACCTTCCACCGGTCTTCACTGAATCGGTTCATGCACTTCAGAAGCCAAATGATGTGTTATTTAGTTGAATAATGAGTTAATAATTATTGAATTAAATAATATTTGCATCTACACCACTCATCACTAGTGTATTTGTTAGTTAGACTAAATACAACTAGTTCAACTAAGTTAAAACCGAACACAACTCCACCAATCGGCTCCCATCAACTCCACCAAACTCCGCCACTTGAGTTATAACTCGAAGTCAACCATGCATGAGCTCACCAAACCCCGTGAATAGCATAATTCCTTATTTTCGGTGCATGGGCCACATCCGTAGCTCCACAGTGTCATAAGAGGATAAACTGGTGTTTATAGTCCAAATATTATTAAGGGCTAATAATATTTCAACGACCTATTTTTAGTTAGGCAATCTAAAAATATAATTTGACCTTGTGATGTCTAAAAATGTAGGTCCATCTATTTTTACCAACTCTACCAATCATCCAAGAATAGCATATCGCAACTCCTAGACCATGCTCTATATGTCTTAAAATAGACTTTGCGCCAAAAATAGCCTACGGACCCACTTTCATCGAAGGCGACTTCATTTCACTAAGCTCCATCATCTTGTTTCGCATTTTCAACAAGCAGTGATATGATCAAATTGTCCTTCTCCATTCTTTCCTTCAAACTTTGGAATGTCTCAAGGTAGTTTGGTAGGAACCCTGAGGCCACCTAGGACTATATTGGATTGGATCATTCGTCAATTTCGACAAATATGGCAAGTTCAATGTTGCCGTAAAAGGTAAGCGAGGAGGAGCTCCGAGGATTCCATCCTTGGTGGATGAATTCCCGACATCTCCGAAAGAGTAACCTAGATTTGATGAGGCACCAAGTTTCCGGTAGGTGAACTCGTAGAAAATGTTGGGCCGTAAGACCTAAAGATTTGGAGGACCCTCCCAACATAGAGTTAACACAAAGACTGACCCTAGCTTCCCCCCCCCGAAGTAATGAATGAAGAGGAAAGCCCCCGATAGGGTTTCCAAGCATTAGAAAGAGGGGAAAATTCGATAAGCACTCGACGAAGGAAAGAAGCATTCTGTTGACCAAATGAAGAACCGATTCCCCGCCCCCACCGCCGTAAATACAGGGTTCCAAACTCGTAAAGGTAGTCAAAATCGACCCCGTACCAAGGGTTAAAACTTTGAGTCTCGAGAAGTAAAAGGAAATACCCTAAGGAAGGATTTGAACCAGGAATATGCCCAAGCCCGAAGGGGAACCCCTAGTCAGAAGATGACCCACTAGCAATGGAAGACAAAGGGGTGCAAGTATCACAGCTATTGTTGTACGTAAAAGGAAAACGAAGGGATCCCACTAGTGGGCATTCCAAAACAAAAGGGACTGCATCGAGAAGCATGCGCTTGGTGAAACCACAGCCAAACAAAGCAAGATTTCAGAAGCAATCGAAGATATAGCAATTATACCTCCTCCTTCTACCTACAGAGTCCGAATGTCCGCAAGACTACCACCAACGCCGCGTTCCCGCCGTGGCTATCGAAAGGTATGAAAAATATGGATAAGGACTGTCTTTCCGACCTGTGTCCGATGTACCCTCAAACACAAATGGATAATCAAGAGGAAGAGGAGATGGAAGTGATTTAGAAAGCCGAGATACTTCCTCTACTTACTTTTCTTCCCGAGTCACATTCTCGAGGTGAGCGGAGAGCTCGAAACCAACACCGACTCCAAATAAAAAACATTCAAGCCCTTATGGAGGATCTCTCTCCATCGCGTCGTATACCACAGGGTGATATTCACCGTTTATATTACTCCTACGCCTTCTTGAAGAAGGCTCACGCTCGGGAGATAACCCCGAAATCTCCTGATCGACGAGGCGCTTGATCGCCCACTTTACCGTATTAATTAGAATAAAATTATAAATATAAAAAAGCTTAGAGCAAAGAGCACTCACTACAAAAATCCCTAAGATGCAACCAAGCAAGAAATTTTCAGTATTTCCGCTCCAGGTGATTAGGACCGACACCAAAATACAAGAACGCGAAAATAGGACCTCCCGAAATTAGTCTGATAATTACGCCTGTGCCTACTAGCGAAGGTAATGTAAATAGTTACGCCGACCTCCTAACAATGTACTGACGGCAAGTACCCAAGCTTCGCCGTGGCACCCTCCAAGTACCGCTAGAAGTGATGCGATGTTCGCCTGTGTACCACGAGTATTCCCCCCGCAATACCCATGTGGAACCTAGGAATGGAAACTATAAGCACCAATCCTGCCGCAATGGCGAATGAACGAAGGGCAAGATCCAAGAATTAGAGAGGGGGTATCTCTCGTCTCAACCTTCACTTCCTCTCGCGCTTGACTCTCCGGAGGAGAGCTCTCGGTCCACCTAACAGAAAGGATTTCGCCTATTTAATAAACTTCTATGTTTTAGTTTGAGGCCTTGAGATTTAACTTCCACTCACCTAATCCAAGGCCCTCCAACCTAGCTAGTTAACGCATGACACTTAATAAAAAACTTGCTAGTTGTTTTTAAATTATTGCGCTTATTTTAGTTGGTTGTTATATTAAGTCAAGGAATGTGGAAATGAAACTCGTGATGTTTTATGACGAGAAAAATAAATTAATGAAAACCAAATTATATGCAAATGCGTAATTTCCTTTCAATGAAAAGAAATTTCTACATGGGTTCTACGAGACTAATTTTTTTTTCTTTTCGTATATCAAACTCACACTCGAAAAAATTTATAAAAAAGACTACATATGTTTATGCACCTAATACAAATTACTAAGAGCATGCCAATTCTAAGATGAAAATCTAACAAAGCAAAGAGAAATTCCCAAGAATCCCCGCCCTCTCACTTTTCCACCGTCCACAAAGCTAGTTCCCAACCGAAACTCTCAAGATAAAGACACCAAAATATGCTCGAAATAAGAGAAATAAACCAATGAAAATTCCCTTCCCAAATCAAGTCGAAACCGAAGGTAAGAAATATCAACAAGGCTTCAAAAGATGAAAATAAACCAAAAAAAAAAATGAAAACAAAGGCAATGGCAAAACAAAATGTTTTTTGAGCTTTTGAATTTTATAAAAAGAAGATTTCATGAGACCAAAAAGAACTATCCAATTCTCAAGCCAAACAATCTCCGAATTTCAAGAAAAATTTCAACAAAAATGCTCTAAATCTTATAGTGCCACTTAGTATCAAGATTTCCATGAGCAAAAGGAAGACAAGAAACTCGCATCCTAGCCCCGAAAGAATATCACAATCTTCCAAAGAAACAAAACTTCAAAGAACCAACAATGACTCTTCAAAAAATTGCAACAAGACCTAGTCACATGAAATCAAGAAAACCAACCAAAAGCAAAAAGTAAAAATTAAAGTGCAAAGCAAAAAATAAAGTGAGGAAAGAGCATATGAGCGTGCTTCCGTCCCGATTAAGTAGAACAAACAAGAATCCCCAAAAGAGATGTCTACAGATTGGAAACTTAAATGCAAGCACTAAAACAAGATTTTCCAAACGAGCCACCAACCAAACAAGAGAGAAAATACCAATAACCACTTTCAACATAATCGAGAGACTATAAGGACATCAAGTAGAACAGTCTCAATGTGCGCACAAGACCAAAGTCAAGAAATCAACAATTTCAAAATTCCGTCTTATTATTAATGATAATTTAGCAGCTTTGGAACAAGTGTGCATACGCGATCGTGTCAAAGGAAACACGCGTATATGTGACTTACTTTAACAAAACTTGGCATGTATACACATTTGTATAAGAGAAAAATAGTGTATGAAAAGGTAAATAATGAAAAAAAAATGATCTAGCTCGGCTAAAGAACCAGTCTTCGTCCGACCGAGAAAACTAACTGACCGGAAATAATGATTGAAATTGTTGGAAACCTTTAAAATGTTCGAAACTACCCAACAGAGGAATCACAACAATGCGATCCTGAGTTGCCATTTCATGAAATAACCCTAGGAGGTCAGTCAAAACCTCCACAGATCAGCATGATATTCAAGAAGGACTCACATAACCACACTTCGTACGCTCAAAACTAGATAACATCAATTGTAGAACTCACCCGTAGATCCTACGTTTGATGTAGATCCCGCGGGGTCCAAACCCCCAAAGAACCCTTCTTCTCGCTTCAACGTGGAAATCAAGAAGAGACATGCACAGCAAATCTAGTTGTACAACATATATCTTTCCTAAATGTCGTGGTAATCCATGTGAAACATCATATAAACAATAATAAATGCTTAATTAATAATCTTTTCACATATGCAAGCAGATATTAACACGTGAATTCGAGGAACAAGAGGGTTCTTTTTATTACGAACATCATGTACAATGATAGAAAGGTGGAGAGATCACCTCGAATCCTTCCATGATCTTCGAATAGAGCGTCGTCCGGATTTGCCCCACCCCTCCCCCGCGCGCTAAGATACTTTCAAGACTTGTGCACATGAGATGACATATAAGCTGATGAACATCTCTAGGAAACAAGGGTTTCGTAAAAACTGGGAAGTGTGGAGAGACGGAAATCGACTTGAATTTGGGCTCGACAGAGTATAATGTCTATAATTTTCTCCTCCCTTTAGGCCATGCATGAAAGGATTTTATACTCCTCAAAGTAGTTTCAATTAGTTGGAAATAGTTGGCCATGGGCTGTGCTGAATAACCGGAATAACCATCAACCCAACCTCGAAAATAGGGGATTTTTATATATATTTTTAATGATTTTAATGGCATACGTGAAAAATTATCTTTGAACATGCGTATACACGCGGAAAATTCTCGGGCATACCCGCATATTGGATTTGAAACATCGTTTTTTATGAAATTTATTCAAGTCTCTGGTGGGAATGGGTGCTCAAGGCCAAAATACAATCATGAATCACATGAGGGTGAAAAATGATGCTATAACAGAAGGTAGGGGTCCATGAACTTGTTAGAGTCGGTCCTCATAGCCCTCCGTCGTAGATCATTTCGCTTTTTGCATATTCATTCTTAGGTGTCTCACTGTTCCACTTCGTTGCATTTCGCTAGGAGCATGCCACCGATCGACGAGGGGATCCGGTTGTCATGTGTTTCCTCATGCTTGTGGCTCGTTATGTGGCTATTTAAAAATTCCTCAAAAATTATCAAGTTCATTGTCATTTCATTCATGGTCATTAAATGTCGGGCCATAAAAGAGTCTTTAGTCCTAGAGTCTATGGTTTTCGAGTCTTTTGCATACATGTCATAAAGCCCGTAGGCCATGAGGTTGGTTTCGCAAGTTTTGATTTACATTTTTATCAAAAGCATTTGAAGACATTTCTAGTCCAAAACTCGTTTGGAACTAGAAATTGTCTAATTTCATTTTTGTAATAATTGTATTTATTTAATTATCGAAAGCTTCAAAAGCCTCCTCGATCTTCTCCAAAGCCACGTTGCCGCATCCCCGCAAAAGACAACAAGAATTTTCACTCAAAATTCGTAAAAGCCAAAGGAGAAACATTGTATTAAATAGCCAAATGTCAAAATGCGTAAACATTATGAGAGTGGGTTATCAAACACATTTGAAATCAAATCTGATTGCATGAGATATTTTCTTCATGTATAAAAATATGACAAACAAACTCATTTGTGAGAAATCCGCAAGGAAGAGGTTGAAATCGAGTTTCTCAAGGCCGAAGACAATTTGCGAATTGTTGACGCGTTTGGAGGTGGGCACTACCCACTTGAGGTGCGCGCTACCCACTTGGGGCACGCTACCCACTTGAGCGCCACGGCCTGTGTAAAATTGAACGGGCGCTACCCACTTGGTGCGCGCTACCCACTTGGGCAGGGGCGCTACCCACTTAGCAACAGAGCCCGTAAATTTGTGTTTTGCGCTCAGCTTGATTCAAATCGACTCAAGAAATTGCAAACATGTTTTTATCATTGCTCAAGAGATTTTATCATGCTTGTGATGAATTTGATGTTGGGAAAGAGGCCATGTTTGGAGAAGAATATATAAACCCTACATTCACTTGCAAAATAATTCCTCAAGGGTTTTTGGAAATATATGGACAAATAGAAAAGTTTGAAAACTCTTGAATGGTAAATGTGCTCATGCCTTGGCACGTTATGTACATGATCCTCACGCCCTCGCTTATCATTTTATCATTGCTATCATGCCCTTTCATGTTTTTACGCTTTCATGTTGACTAGTATATAGCCTCCATCACCATATCACCGCTGCCATCTCCATAATATTGCCACTGCCATGGTCATTTGTATTACTATGGTTATCGTCATGATGTCCTCATTCTCCGCTCATAAAACACTACCCCATAATTGTTGCCCCATTGACAAATTTTGGCCATCATTATAAAATTATACCATACATCCGCATTTGGTTTTCATTTGTCAAACTCACTTATGATCGAAACAAAGGATAGTTTTTATGCCATTAAAATCGCAGTCATCCTCATTATGATTTTGTTTTTCTCTCCGTGATACTTGGGTACATGGGTGATATCTATTGGTTTTGAACATACATTAAAACTTTGCTTTCACCGCACCTATATCAGCATCCATATTACAAATATCTTGTTCAAAGCCATGCCGAGACAAGAGTCACTATGAGCGAGGAGTCGGATAGTGATTCCACAACGAGGGTAATGCTGCGGAGGCCTCACGTAGGTGGCAAAGGTGGCAAAATCTCGGGGAGGAGCCTACTTCTTTGGCTCAATCGTTGTGCATGTCCGCTGCAATGGATTTTTTCGGTTCACTATGTTTTCGATTTTGTGAAATGATTTCACAAACCCAAATTTCATCGTGAACCAGCTTCCGCCTCGTTTGTCCTACATTTACGTAATGGTCATAGAACTGGGCCGGAGTAGATTTCTTCTCGTCACCAATGACTATTGTTCGTGCCACCGGCATACTAAATCCGGGAGAGGAATGGAACAAACGCGCATTTAGAGAAATTCCACTATGAGCCATACATCAAACTTGGGTATATGAGGCACTTGGGCGAGTCTTTTCGCATTCCCGAGGGATGAGTTTGCACCGCCGATGAAACTCATCATTCGGTATTTCAGCTTGCGAGGGCGTATCTACATCGTCTTTGCGACCATGTTCGTTTGTTGATGCACTTCACAAGGGTAATGATGATGAACATTCTCCAGATTTCATGTATCACAACATAGAGAGGATGATGATTTTTGTATAGAAGAAGAGCCTAGCACAATAAGATAGGAGTATATATCATTACGCTTTGATCAAGATCATAGTGTTACATCAAGCTTGGCACAAATAGGGCACGTTGGGAGGATTTTAATCTCCCGTGATTTTTCTCTACGTTGTCAGCGCCCGCCCTCCCGAGGTAGTTCATGATGGCGGAGAGCCTTCACACCAGCCGGCATTCGAGATTGAGCATATCAGCACTCCATTGTTTGTGACATATCAAACAGGCCACAGGCCTTATTTGCGCCTACACGGCGAGTATTATCTCCACCCACGGTGGAAGGGGTCTTTCCGACTTCATCGCCAGTGAGTATTATCTCCACATGAGATGTGGAAGGGGTCTCGCCTTCTTCTTCAAAGACAGTACGTATCCAAGACAAAAAGAAGCCCATGCATGATGAGGGCCCATCGTGAGGTCGATTACGTATTTCACAATCATCGATAAGGATGCCAGCCCCAGCTGAAACCGAGGGAGATTGGCCCGTGAGTGGGCAACAGAATGACACGCTAAAATATCAATTGCGGCATGTCTGGTGATAAAACATCTTGAGCAGCGTAACAAATGGGCCTAGAGTGGATGAGCACACACACTTTATGAGCCGCGTTGAACTGCGGAGGATCGACAATTGCCCTAAGAGACCATGTGATATGACACCACTTGAGTGGGAGATCGAACTCATGCATGTTAATATTTAATCTAGATAGTTGTTGGCACAATGAGAAAGAGTATGCTTCGCTGTTAAGGAAAATATTATTGGGCTCGCATGCATGTCCGCAAAGCGAGAATGAAGATTCAAGAGGGAGGTTGAGTGAAGCACTGAAATCTACGAAAAGGCCCGATCCATCCGTATTTTGGCCGAGGCTTCATTACTGGGCATGATACATGATGTAGGGTCTTCGCTCTTAATTTGAGCAAATCTCGTGAGAAATTTTTGTCATTTCAAAAATATTTTGGTCTAAAAACAAAGCCATTAAGCTGCAATACGCCCATATGCTCACTTTTTTTTTGGGACACTTGTCGAAGGAAATTTTTGCATTTTTGGATTTTTCATTGTAATTTATGCATCCTCAAAAATATCACATTTCATCAGATTCTAGATGGTCAAAAAGCTCAAAAACACCATGAAAACCACCTTGCCGCCACCTTTTGCACCAACAGGAAGTACTTCGGGAGAATGAAGCTTTGGAGGGTCAAATGAGCTCCCAATCGGGGAAATCTACTTGGTTGATAGCCAACATCCAGGGCTTTCCAACGAGCTATCATGAGCTCAATTTGATGCCATGAAGTGCCTCCGAATCAAAGCCGAAAGGCGTGCTACCCACTTTTAAATTTTTGGCTGAATTTTCAACTTCCAAACTTCGTACCCCCGCGCTGGGACCGCTAAGCTTGTGGATAAAATTTTGGTTCTCATGATGTAAATTGATGGTTTACATGTAATTCAGCTCATTTTTACCTATTCTAGAAGATTCACTCTCAAAAAAGTGAAAATCATGTAAATGAATCCGCTTCACTCAGAGGCAAGTTGTTAGCCGGCCTAGATTTTAGCTCCTTGATTAGAATTTGTTGGAACCTGCCCTAGAAGGAGGATTTAGACCCCTAGAGGTGGTAAGGGGTTAGAGGACGATGGCATTGTAATTTCGAGACATTCTACAAAGTTGGACTTGGCAAACTTTGGCACATATTGTACATATTTTTCATATTTTGGCTAAGGAAAGATCGTAGGTTTCGTAACCTCGTTGGGATTCTTGTGGCTTTCTCGTTCTTAATGGTGTTTTCTCTCATTTTATCAGAAGTTCCTTCATGTTTAATGTATGCCATTTCACTTATTCTTCTTAAATTAAATGAATGAGTGTATGAGGTTGAATCCATCACTACGTTGTCTCCGCCTTTGAATTCATTTAATTTTACATGTTTTCGCCCGTTTGAGAAGGATCCATGTTCATCCTTGCCTTTTCAGCTCCCTTTCATTCTGATCCATCCATATATCCAATCAAAAGCATTAAGACTATTTCCTACCTCGCCCCAACTCGAAATCGCAAATACCGACCTTATCCCCGAACCCAAAATTGTTTTTTCCCATTTTCCAACGAAAACCCAAAATCAAAATCAAACATTCCTATCTCTTTACTAGCCTAAAATCAGTATTCATTTTTCATTATAAGTCATCTCGGCACTTTGAAGATCCTTTGTCGAGATAGACCCGGGAGAGAGCTCCTTCTCCGTCCTCGTAGGGCTAGCTACGAGGTTTGTTAATGGTTTGATGTAGCCTTGAGTTTTACCTTATTTCAACTTAGGTAGATTTGAGCGCTAACATAGTGGCGACTAATGGGACATAAAAATCTCAATGGTTTGCTTGTTGATGTGTTTTAGTCATAAGTCTTAGACGGGAGTCTCAAGTCACGCTGTAGCTTTCAAACGCTTATTATGCATCGAAGTAGATAAACGCCGTTCGCCGCATCTCCGTAAGCTTGTGAATGAAGCACTTGATTTGTAAATTACCCCAAAGATACTTGGGTTTTCGTTCTAGACCTTTGGATGATTGAGTCTAGAAGTCGAAAGGCTGAAGATAATTGATTGTGTCTTGAAATTTATCCCGAGAAGATTAATACACCGGCTTCAAGAAGGAATACTAGGTCAAATCCCGACCCTCGATCCACCAACAATATTTGAAAATCCAACCGATTCCTAGATCCCAAGACAAGGAAGTCAAGAAAGTTATGAAAGAGAAAGTCAAGTGAGTTTTGGAAGTTCCATATCGCTTTCAGATCCGCATCCTCGTCCCGTGAAAATTATATATGTTGACGAAATTCTTTTGATGACGATTTGAAACATCCTTATTTGTAAATTTTTCCTCAAACCGAGTTATCAAGATTAGTTCCGGATCCATTGTTTTTTGAAGATTTGCAATACATATTTGTTTCATACTTGGATGCATGCATGCAAGATTCCATTGTGGCTACCAACACTCTCGAATTCACCGAACTGCCTACAAACTCTTGGACCATCTCGGGTTGCATCTAGTTCACGGATTCCCACCGAACCTTCTTTTATCCCTACCATTCCTGCTCGCCCGAGTTTTCGATCAGCACCGCAGTAGTTTCTCCTCCGTCTCCACTCGCATACACCTCGTTCACCTACCGCTCCTAGTCCTCCCGTATCTCCGAGACAAATGCATTATAAATCCGCCAAGAGTCATGGCAAACCCGCATTTGCACCTCTTACTTTGCCGGCCAATTTAGATCCTATGTCTCAGCCGATTACCGTACAGATTCCCATATTTGATGGTACACCACGCAGTATATCACCAAGAAAGATATTGTCCTAGATGATTTAATTTTGGACTTGCATGAAATCGATGCGTAAAATGTTTCAATGAGATTGTTTGCCCAAACTTTTGGAGGAGAGGTTCGTAGTTCAGAGCTTTACCTACAAAATAAGTATCCATACATTGCAAGACCTTCAGATACGCTTAGACCGATGGGAGATGAAAAGGATCATTGGCAGATCACTGCAGTATACAAACATCAAGCGTAACTCGTGAGTCCGTTCGTGATTATATCATCGTATTCAATACGTTGTATAATGCAATTCCGTATGACTTAAGACCATCTAAAAGTCGTTCTTTCTTAAATTCTGGATGGCTTTGATCCGAGGATGGCTTATTCCGTTTACGTGACAAGAGATCCGCCTACCTTAGAAGATAGCAAGATTTCCGTTAGTGTTGAGGCAAATCAACAATAAGAGAGCATGGCTGAAAGCAGAAAATAGTGACTATAAAAGAAGAGCCTTTCCACATCTACATCCGAACAAAGACTTGCTTCGTGAGATGGAAAAAATGTTCAAAA
Organism: Pinus albicaulis; assembly: GCA_034641835.2. NCBI lineage: Eukaryota > Viridiplantae > Streptophyta > Pinopsida > Pinales > Pinaceae > Pinus > Pinus albicaulis. Next base: position 42,303 of record JAXQQM020088732.1, read on the forward strand.
GGATGACACTTGACAAAACCGTAAACGCAGATTTCGAATCCAAACTATCACAAGCGTAGTGTACCACAATCTGTATCAAAGCAATGGAACAAAGGCCAAGAGCCGACAAACGAATGTTACATCAAGACACCTCTTTTGGCAGAATTTTTTGAGTCAAGATTCAGATGATGACGATGATGTAGCAAGTGAGCAAATCATTTCTTCACTCCCGATGATTTGCCTATTTATATTACCGAGGATGAAGAATATGGAGAAAAAGTTCACTCGCACAAAGATGAAGACTTCATTTTAGCAAATGATGCGCAGTTAGAGGAAGAGCCGATGATTACCAAAGGTATTTGAATGCTTTGTCCGCTCACCGTAAGAAATACTCATTGAGAAACCGAGATGTGCCCATAAATCCAATTCAAATAAACGGAAAGAAGCTTCGCACAAAGTGCATTCACCGATACCACAGAAGAAAGGAAAAGAGACAATTGATCCCCAGCCTAGTAAAGTATCATCACGTAAAAGGCAATGCCCAAACATAGTGAAAGACAAGCAATAAAAAGAAGGAAGTTCCGGTCAAAGAGGTAGAGAAAGTTTCAACATTTAGTTTGGAAAATGAAATTTCCAAATTAAAATATCTATTCCCTCGACAGAGATCATCAAGAACAAAGAGCCTACCGCGTCAAGTCTCCAAAAATTTCCGAACTTTGATCCAATGTTCGATACTGTGAATGTTGAGATGACTGTACTGCACTGATTTTCGAGCTCGCATTAGATGGTGAGTCCCCCGATGTTGATGTTCCTCCCTTTTATATCAGCTTGAGGTCGCATGAGTATGTTTTTCACAATGCCATGTTCGATTCGAGCGCTCTGCGCATAATTTGATGCCGAAGGCGATCATGGAAAAGTTGGGACTAGACATTACACGAAAATATCATGATTTGTATTCATTTGATTCTGTACCTGTGAGGTGTATAGGACTCATCAAATATTTGGTTGTAAGCTTAGATCAAATTCCAGCCGAAGAATGTTTTAATGACGTGGTGGTGGCGACATTCCTCCGCGATTTGCATGCTCCTTTCAAGATCTGGGGGGAAAAGTTGAAAGGTACACTTCAGCTTAGATTTCTCTATGCTACAATTCCAGTCTTCGGTCAAATCGTAAAGTTATATCGAGAGCGGTAAGATGAAATACATGATAACTAGCAAGGAGAAGCCTATCAATCATCCCGTAAATTATGTACATACCGACTTAGAATCGTTTGTTTTATTGGTCGATAGTTTTAATGATATAGATAGTCAATTAGTTCGTGCGAAGATACCGTAAATCACCGAGGAATTTTAGAGAAGTTCTCAGTAAAAAGAAAGAAGAGAAAAACAAGCTACCGTGGGAGCACCGCCTAAAGACAATGGGCAGAAACAAAAACAATGCATTTACCTCAAAGATTAGAGGACGATGAAGATGGTCTTTGACCATGGATTTTGATGGCGCAAGCAATGACGGTGGCCGGAATTGGTGTTTGGATTCGTAGTCCATTTCTCCGCTCCGGATAAGGTTCCAAGCAATGTGAGAGTGTGTTCTTACAAACTTGCATTTGACTGCTCTAATAATGAAGCGGAATATGAGGCTCTAATTGTCGGCCTTAAGATTCTTAAGAAGGCCGAAAGCGAAAAAAGATTGCGTTGTATGGTGATTCGTAATTGGTGATAAAGGTGTTAAAGGTGAGTTTCAGCTACATCCTCGCATGAGGGATTATCGTAATGCGCTTTTTAGATATTCAAATTATTTTCTCGATCATACCTTGACATGTGTGCCTCACATACAAAATGGTGTTGCCGATGGTCTTGCTAAGGGCAAAGCAAGCAATCTTAAAATTCCAATGAATTCCAACAAATTTGAGATTCATGTGAAATACCGCCCCACCGTTCCAGCATAATCGATGTTGGCAAGTCTTTCAGATGATGAGGAGATTAGTGAATTTCCGGCAGAATAAGGGTAAGTTTAAAGACACCTCCATAGATACGTAACATGATGATGGTAATGATGACATACAAATAAACCAAATGGAAGTGCCGCAACTTAAGGATAACATCATTCCTAAGGATTGATTCCTTTGGAAGAATTGTTTGATCAAGACGATGTAGCCCGCAAACCGATATCGAGGCCGACCGAGAAAGGGGTAGAAGAGGTAAATATTGGAACAAATTTTCGAGAATCCTAAGATGGTTAAGTTATCGTGTCATTGTCACCAAAGGTAAAGGTAGAGTATGTGAAATTGTTGTCTTCATTTTCGATGCTTTTGCGTGATTGTCGATCTAAAAACATATGATACTAACATCATTCAAAGACACTATCCCCATCAAACCAAATCAAGCCTTTCCGTCAAAAGTTGAGGAGAATCAATCCAAAGCTACTACCATCGATCGAAAAAGAGGTAAAAATGAAAGGTATAAGCCGTAGAATCATCGTGCCTATCCGATTTTCGCATTGGATATCAAATTTGGTGCCCGTGAGAAAGAAAATAGGTGAGATCCATTTATGTATTGATTTTAAATTTGAACAAGGTATCATTAAAAGACAATTATCCGCCGCCAAAAATGGACCATATATTGCAAACAGTAGTTGGAGCATCAAGGATGTCACTACTCGATGGATACTCGTGTTATAATCGCATTTTAGTGCATGAAGATGATCGTGATAAGACCGCGTTCACCACCTCGGGGAACGTTTCATTATGCAAAATGCCGTTTGGTTTGAAGAATGCAGGCGCCACCTTTCGGGGCCGTGCAATGGACATGGCTTTTAAGCAATCTAGAAAATATGTGTTTTTGGTTGTTTACCTTGATGATTTAACTGTTTTCAAATTTTGATGAGGAACATTTATATCATTTGAAAATTGTTTTCCAAGTGTAAAATATGGTATTTTGTCAATCCAAAGAGTCTTTTTTCCATGGATGAAGGCAAGCTCTGCCACATCATATCGAAAGATGGCATTCGAGTTGACCCCGCATGTGTTGAAGCGACATGCCAGATTGAACAACCCCCGAACAAGAAAGAAATACTACCATTTAATGGTAAAACGAATTTTCCGCGTCGTTTCATTCCAAACTATGCAGCATCTTAGAGAAATCACGAACATGCCGAAAAGGATGTACTATGTAAAGTGGACAATAGTTTATGAAATAATTTAATTTGGTAAAGTTATCTCTTCTCAAACCCTATTTTAACTGGCCCGGACTACACACGTGACTTCCATTTTGTTTTCATTTGCTTCCCGAGCACATTGGTCAGCTGCTTTAATGCAAAAAAGGGATGGAGTTGAGAAGCCCATTGCTTTTTTCAAATGGATTATAAGGGACGAAGAATTGAAATAGATAACATTATTGAGAAACAAGCACTTGCACTTGTAAAGGCCTTGAAAGATTTCCGCGTGTATATACTTCGCATTCCCACATTATAGCTTACGTTCCTAACGCAGCCGGTTAAAGATGTTTGGTACAGTGTATCCGTGAGGGAAGACGGTAAGTGGATCGCCGTTGTTAGAATACGATGTGGAGATTAAACCGACCAAGTCAGACAAAGGACAAGGACTCGCCAAGCTCATGGATGAAACAAATCGCATGCTCTAGATATAAATTTGATCACCGCTATGTCCGATGAAGATGAGGAAAGTACGGCCAGCTCAATTATCTCGATATTTTTTGTTTCTTCCCCTTGGTATGCCGACATTTTATACGTGCTTTAGAATTTGTTCCACCTCCCTAGATGCCTAGAAATAAGAGTAGAACATTGAAATCGAGAGCCGGCAAAATCTTGTATATTGAATTCTCGTATCGTATTGGAAAGACCCCTCGGGGAGTGTTGTTGAATTGTTTGGTGGAGGAGGAAGTTTCAAAATGTTTTGGAGGACTTTCACAAAGGTGACTGCGGGAGGTTACTTGTTTTGGAAGACTACATCGAATAAGATTCTAAGGGCAGGGTATTATTGGCCTTCTTTGTTTTATGATGTATTTAAGGCCGTTAAAAAATTGTCATGAGTGTCAAATTTTCAAGGAAGCAAACTACAAACTTTGCCTTCAAAACCAATCGAAGTTAGTGCACCATTCAAGAAAGGGGGGATTGATTTTATCGGAACGGCACTCAAAGATCTTCCGTATAGCATATATGGATATTGACACCACGCACTACTTCACAAAATGGATCGAGGCGATTCCCACTCGACAGCCATGGATGCGGTGAATTATCTCTTTTCTCAAAACAATATTCTCACGTTTTGGGTGTCCTAGTAAAATAATCATAGATAATGTAGCAGCCTTCAAGTCTAAAAGGATGGTTGAATTTTGCTATAAGTACAATATCGTTTGGGGATATTCACCGCCTACCATCCACAAGGGAATGGCTTGCGTAATCTTCAAATAAACTTTCGTGAATATCATTAAAATTGCTGGAAATCAACAAAGGGCCGGGTAAAGATAAAGAGAAGGTGAATGAACTGTGGGCCGATAGGGTAAGTCAGAAAATTCTATTGGCATGTCTCCTTTCGAGTTGGTGTACTAATAGACACTATTTTTTCCTACTTCTCGCTTGTCGTCCTTTATGGTCAAATTGCTTCTTGTGAAGCTTCGGTAGTGAGGAAGATCCCATGCGCCGGAGGATTAATCAAGGATTCATTTACAAATGCATATCCCGGAGGAGGTATTTCAAAATACTTTCAAGTTGCAGGAGCGCATAAAGAATATCTACCACGTAAAAGGAAAGCAGATAGTTTCAAATGGATGAGGTGGTTTTGAAATGGGATGCTCGAAATGAAGATAAGGGAAAGCATGGTAAATTTGAAAACTTATGGAAGGGTCCTTTTAAGATTGCAACAGACGTGGTCAAAATGCCTTTCTTCTCAAGGAAAATGAATGGAGATGATTATCTCCGGAGGACCGATCAATGTATTCGTTGTCAAGCGATATCACTTCCGAGTATTTTCTCGTCGATTTCATCATCATTGTATATATCGTTTTCACTTCGTTTTATTGCAAGTGTACCGATCTCTCATCTTCGTCCGGGGGCCCGAGCGAAGGCTATAATTGAGATGGAGGTTGGTCGGTTTGCTTCTTCGTCGGGCCTATCAGCCTTTTTCAGCTTTAGAATCGAGTCAGCTTTGGTCAAGTTTCACTGCCAAATAAGTTGTAAATTAATAAATGTCTCTAAAGTTTTGTTTTATTTGTTGAAATAATGACTCCATCGCCCAATGGATGAAGGCACCGTCCGACTCCCCCAGATCCGCCGTTCTGGTATCTCCATGGAGCCACCATCCCCATTGAGCCAATGTTAAAGTCGGTCCTCATAAACTCTCCATCGTAGATCATTTCGATTTTTGCATATTCATTCTTAGGTGTCTCGCTTGTTCCACTTCGTTGCATTTCGCTAGGAGCATGCCACCGACCGACGAGGGTCCGTCGTTTCCTCATGCTTCGTACCGCAGTGGCTATTTAAAAATTCCTCAAAAATTACCGAAGTTCATTGTCATTTCATTCATGGTCATTAAATGTCAGCTTCGTTAAAAGAGTCTTTAGTCCTAGAGTCTAGGGTTTTTGAGTCTTTGCATACATGTCATAAAGCCCTGTGTGCCATGAGGTTGGTTTCACAAGTTTTGATTTTAAATTTTTATCATCAAAAGTATTTGAAGACATTTCTAGTCCAAAACTCGTTTTGGAACTAGAAATTTGCCTAATTTCATTTTTGTAATAATTGTATTTATTTAATTATCGAAAAGTTTTGGCAAGCCTCTCGATCTTCTCCAAAGCCACGTTGCCGCATCCCCGCAAAAGACAACAAGCATTTTCACCCAAAATTCAAAAGCCAAAGGAGAAACATTGTATTAGCTAGCCAAATGTCAAAATGAAACATTATGAGAGTGGGTTATCAAACACATTTGAATTCAAATCCGATTGCATGAGATATTTTCTTCATGTATAAAACATGACAACAAACTCATTTGTGAGAAAACTGCGTGCGTGCAGGTCGAAATCGAGTTTTGAAGGCCGAAGACAATTTGCGTAATTGTTGATACCGTTTGGAGGTGGGCGCTACCCACTTGAGGTGCACGCTACCCACTCTGGGGGCGCGCTACCCACTCGAGCGCCACGGCTCGTGTAAATTGAACGTGCGCTATCGACTTGGTGCGCGCTACCCACTTGGGCAGGGGGCGCTACTCCACTTAGCAACAGAGCCTGTAAATTTGTGTTTTGCGCCCGCTTGATTCAAATCGACCCAGCGTATCGCAAATGTTTTTATCATTGCTCGCAGATTTTTATCATGCTTGTGATGAATTTGATGTTGGGAAAGAGTGCCATGTTTGGAGAAGAATATATAAACCCTACATTCACTAAGTAAAATAATTCCTCAAGGGTTTTTGGAAATATATGGACAACATGGTGAAAAGTTTGAAAATATTGAATGGTAAATGTGCTCATGCCTTGGCACGCTATGTACATGATCCTCACGCCCCCGCTATCATTTTATCATTGCTATCATGCCCTTTCATAAAGCAGACAGCTTTCATGTTGACTAGTATATAGCCTCCATCACCATATCACTGCCATCTCCATAATATTGCCACTCATGGTCATTTTTATTACTATGGTTACTATCATGATGTCCCTATCTCCAAGCTTCATAAACACAAATCTCCATAATTGTTGCCCCATTGACAAATTTTTGCCATCATTATAAAATTATACCATACATCCAGACGGTTTTCTATTTGTCAAACTCACTTATGATCGAAACAAAGGATAGTTTTTATGCCATTAAAATGAGTCATCCCTATTATGATTTTGTTTTTCCATGATACTTCTGGGTACATGGGTGATATCTATTGGTTTTGAACATACATTAAAACTTTGCTTTCACCGCACCTATACAGATCCATATTACAAATATCTTGTTCAAAGCCATGTCGTAGACAGAGCCGCTTATGCTGTGAGTCGGATAGTGATTCCACAACAGTAGGTAATGTGCCACGAGGCCTCACATGTGGCAAAGGTGGTAAACATCTCAGGGAGGAGCCTACTTGGCTCAATTGTGCATGTCCGCTGTACTGGATTGTTTTCGGTTCGCCTCATGTTTTTTATTTTGTGAAATGATTTCACAAACCTGTACTATCGTGAACTAGCTCACTCCGTTTGTTCTACATTTACGTAATGGCCATGTAAATCTCGCCGGGAGTAGAGATTTCTTCGTCACCAATGACTATTGCTCGTGCCACTGCATACCAACTGGGAGAGGAATGGAACAAACGCGCATTTAGAGAAGTTCCACTATGAGCCATACATCAAACCCGGGTATGAGGCACTTGGGCGAGTTTTCCTTTCGTATTCCCCGAGGGATGAGTTTGCACCGCCGATGAAACTCATCATTCGGTATTTCACTTGCGAGGGCAGATTCACACGGTTTTGCGTACCATGTTCGTTCGTCGATGCACTTCACAAGGGTACGTATGATGAACATTCGTATTTCATGTATCGCAACATAGAGAGGATGATGATTTTTGTACAGAAGAAGAGCTCAAAGACAAAGGAAGATAGAAGTATATATCATTACACTTTGATCAAGATCATGTTGTTACATCGCTGGCACAATGGCATCGCTGGGAGGATTTCATCTCCCCGTGACTTTTTCACAAGGTCGGCGCCCGCTCCCCGAGGTAGTTCATGATGCGGGAGAGCCTTCACACCTCGACTCGGCATTCCTAAGATTGAGCATATCAAGACCTGTTTCACAGGATATATCGGGCCGAGGGGCCATTGTGGCCTTATTTGCGCCTACACTAGCGTAGTATTATCTCCACCCAGGGTGGAAGGGCTCCGCCGATCACCGGGAAGCAGTAGCGAGTATTATCTCCACACGATGTGGAAGGGGTCTCGCTCTTCTTCAAAGACAGTACGTATCCAGGATGGGGGCAAGAAGCCCATGTACGATGAGGGCCCATCGTGAGGCCGAGACACGTATTTCACAATCATCGATGTTGATGCGAGCTCTCTCCTAGCTCGAAACCGAGGGAGATCATTCAGAGCAAAGTGGCCGAGAATGACACGCCGAAAGATCAATTCGTGCATAAGCCATGGGTGATAAGACCGGAGAAGCTACTGCAAATAGCTAGAGGATGAGTACCAACACTTATGAGCCGCGTCGAATCCGTGAGGATCGACAATTGGCCCGGAAGAGACCAGGTGATATGACACCAGCTTGAGCGGAGACTCGAACTCATGCATGTTAACATTCATCTAGAGAAGTTGTCGTGCGCTCAATAGAGAGAAAGACATGCTTCGTCACACGAAAGGCCATATTGGGCCCGCATGCATGTCCTGCAGCGAGAATGAAGATTCAAGAGGAGGTTGAGTGAAGCACTAAAACGGGCGAAAGGCCGATCCATCCGATTTTGGCCGAGGCTTCATTGGTCGTGGCATGATACATGATTTAGGGTCTTCGTCAATTTGAGAAAATTCGGAGAAATTTTGTCATTTCGAAATATTTTGGTCTAAAAAAATGTGTTTTCAGCTTAAGCTTAGGTAAAGACGCCCATATGCTCACTTTTTTTTGGGACACTTGTCAAGGAAATTTTGCATTTTTGATTTTTCATGGTAAGTTATGCATCCTCAGCATTGTCGAAGCATTTCATCGATTCGATGGTCAAAAAGCTCAAAAACACCATGAAAACCACTCACGCTTACCTTTCGGTGACCAAATGTGGTGAAAGTACTTCTCGGGAGAATGGTTTTGGAGGGGCAAATGAGCTCCAAATTGGGAAATTACACTTTGGGTTGGATATCCAACATCCGTGGCTTTCCAACGAGCTATCATTGCTACGTTAATATGCCATTATTATTATCACTTTTGAACACTCTATTCCACCCATTTCTACTATTCTTCATCATGTCATTTATTATAATTTATTATATAAATCCATTTTATGATGATTTATGCTTCTATGAATGAATATTATTTATTCTCCTTTATTTCTAATAAATTGATGATTATATGATTTTATCAATGATAGTTTTAATAAGTCAAATTGTAACATTATTCACCATTTTTTAGCCTCCAAGATAATTTCCAGATTGAAGATTCGATCATTAAAAGTGCCAACTCGTAAAATTGCCGGAATAAAAAGTGACAGCTTTGCGTTTGAGATTTTCGAGCAATGAAGCAAGTAACTGAAAATCCGAACATGGGTTTTGTCCAAAACGGGACTCCAATTAACTTTGGCAAAAGAATGGTTTGCCCAAATTAGGCTCGTACCGAGAGAAACGTGTGGTTCTTCGAGCATGATTTTCTCATATTTGTTGCGGCTCGTCCTCCAAATCTCAAACTCGCAAAGCCAAATTCGCCTTGTTCTTGTTGATCAAATGGTTAGAAGCAAACCAATTTTGTAATAGAAATCATGTTATACTTATCTTTATTGTAACTTCTCCGATCTCTCTCTATTTAAATGAAAACGGGAGATCGAGATGGGGGTGATTTGGGATGATTTGAGGATGATTGGGGGATTCGAATGATGGAATTGAGGATGAATTAGAGATTCAGACTGAGGATGCAAGTGTAGAGAATGATAATGGATGAGAGATTGAGAGACTTCTTTGTTGTAATCCACTGCACTCGCTTTGATATTTTAATATAAATCTAGTTGCCATTCCATCTTTGATCTTGAAGTAACCTCCAAAGAAAGATTCATTGGCGACTATGGCCCAGCCTTTATGGAGTACGTCGTGTATCATATCTTTACAATTGTCAGCTGTGGTGATGGTTTGATTTATTTCCTATTCTTTTGAATTGCATTATTTTAAGGCCATGTTTTTATAGTGTGTCCGTTAGAATATTTTATGGAATTATTTCTATCATGACAAGTTGAGATTGAATCGTGTGGTCGTTTTTTTCCATCATAACAGAGATTATTATCCTTTTCAACTTATATTATGATGTTCATTTCAAATGTAAAGCCAAATACCATTTCGCATTGTTGGTTATTCGATTCCACTAATTAGAGTTTGTTATTCGATTTATTAAATATGATTCGTTGTTTAATTCCTTTAATTATAAGTTTGTCATTCATTTACGCCGTTTAGTTCGTCGATTAATCGCAAGAGTTTGCTTTTAAGGAGTTTTCCTAGTTTACTTTCACGACGCCTTTAGTTTAATTTCTATTTCCTTTTAATTGCTTTAAAGGTGACTCTCAACCGTAGAGAACATTGGTTATTGCTTCCTCGTTCCTAGATTGATTGTCTTGTTCGCTTGATTTCAATTGCATCAATATCCAGAGGAATGAGTTATTGCCATCGTATCCTCGATTGATGGTTGTTTGAGTGAATGATTTAGTTTATAAATATTTCAATTTCTTGCCGTTCCAATTAGATTTTGTTTCAAATTTTCATTTACTTTTGGATTTTGAGCACTATACCGCAAAACATTACTCTTGAGTAAATAGTCGCCTCGACCGAGTACACTTGAAATAAAAAGTCGTCCGGGTTGATAATTAATGTATACTAGGAGTTAAAAGACCCTTTTTATCGCTCCACATTTTGGCGCCGTTGCCGGGGAGAGGTAGCCATTTCTAAAGAGTAGTGTGAATCTCATGAGTGCCTCGCTAGGAAGAGTTGGATCTTAAAAACTAAGGTAAGAACCTACGTGTGGAGCATGTAAAAGCCTCGCTCCACTATCCGCTTTCCTAACAAACATTTGTTGTTGCTTTGTTGGGTAGAAATAGATGTTTGAATTTTGTGTGAATGACTAGGGAAAAATAGAAATTTTGAAAAATGAATCACATGATTTCATTCAAGTGGTGATGTAAGCACCACCCATCTCACTAACTAATTGACAGGAACACGGGAAGAAGGAGTTTAAGGAACACATGAAGGACATCTTCTCATGGTAAGAAATTGTCCAACATTTTTACTTTTTTGAATTTCCCGCTCAACTAATTCCACACCACCGCAATAAACCAAGACAACATACTTACAATATTGAACCGCCAAATTTACTCCACCTTCCCACCCATTCTATCTCACATGCGCCATTAGAGAAAACTTACAATGAGATTCGAATGTTTCAAATTCAAAAATCAGAGAAGTTATGGAAGAAAATGAGCTTACTTCTAGTTTGCATCAACAAACCATTTTAAAAGCTCAAGAACCTCATGATATGATGGGAAATCAAGAAAATAAAGGATATATTGAAGATTGGTTTCACTCCATCACTTGTTTGCAACATTGCTCCACACTTCAACAATTTTTGACTCCATCTTTTCAAGGGAAAGTTGGCTTCTCATACCCTAATTTTTATCAACATGTATTTTTCAAATTTGGGTATGTGCATACTAGAGGCCTTATTTATAAAATGGTTCCACCGGGAAATACTCTTATACATAAAACATATTCGATTCTCAAAGAAGAGTAGGATAGTGGAGAAAATAAAATAAAATAAAATAAGGACATAAATAAATGCATTTTGTTTTTGTAAAAAATACTGTTTTTTTGTTGTAACACGCTTATCGAAATCAACATCGGTGATAAATATTTCAATTTATTTGTGTATGTAGATGAATTATATTGCAAATAACAATTCTATAAACACTTATATTCATTTTTTATCACCAATTTGGAAAAATGCTTGAATATCATTTTTTGGCTTCTGCGTTTGATGAATCCTTTCCGGAAAAATGTACGGACAAATATGTTTTGAGGGAACAAAAATGAATATTTTTAAAACTTGTTTCTACTCTAGGTAGCCCTTGATATCTACTTTCTAACCCAATTTGAATCACCAATTTTGGATTTGAAACGAAAAAAGTTAGAACCAAACATTGACCGCATGTCTACTGCGCCTAGAACAAAGTTGGGATGTCAGCTTAAAGGCCTAAATGAATGAATTTTTAAAACATGTTTCTATGGTAGATTCCCCTATGAATCTAGTTTAAAATGAAATTTTAATCACTCATTTTCGATATCGTATGGGGAATTTATGATCAAATATCGACCGTCTATCGTAAATCAAAGACTTTAAAACTATGTCTTTCCTAATGTTTACAAGTGTTTGACCTATAAATTCTTCTTTCTTCAAAACTGTTTCTATTGGAGATAAATAAATGAATCTAATTATTTCCAATTTGAATCATTTGAATCCAACATCAAACGAATAATCTATGCTTGAAATATCAATCGTTGGTCTAGATTGGGTAATCGAAAAATGACCCTATTGAGGTGTTGTTCAAAAATTTTTGACATATCATAGCATTGAATTTTTAAAACTTATTGATACCGGAGATAACCCTTGAATTAGCTCTCATTTTGCTTTGGAATCACTCAATTTCGACGAAAAACAAAGAAGTTGTGATTAAAACACCGCAGTATGATCGTCATCGCTCCCGCAAGTGACAAAATATAAATTTTACTTGTTATTTTCTCAATGGATTTGTTATACATAGTAACTAATTGTTGTTTTTTGCATAATTTTGGATTAGGGGAGCCTGATCACCTCTCTTTCTCCATGATTTAATGTTTTATTGTAGGTAGACACTCGTTTTGGCAGTCTCAGAGAAAAGAAGGTCAATTTATGGACGAGTGATTTTTGAAACAAATTTTAATAAAACAAGGAATTTCATCCAACTCATTACCCAACGGATTCATAATAGAACAAATGAAGAATTGATTTCAATTTGAAGATTCATGTCTATCACCGCTCGCCAAAATATTTTTCAAAGAGATCATTTTTCGACATAACATCATAACCGTTGTAACTTAATTTAGTTATTTACATATTGTTTTTAAATAAAACGTTGTTTCTTTCCGAGATTTTTTATATTTTGTTTCGTGTTGCTTCATTCAACCGTGGATCCATCTTCAAGATCACCACAGTTGAGCAGCCTAATTCATTCTTTTCGTTCGCATTCTCATGCTTCGTGCATTTTCATTCGTTCTTTTTCCTCAAGGACAGCTTCGTCGTGTGCACTTTGTCGTTTTTGTCAGTTCTTCAAAGGGAAAACAATTTCTTTTTACTATTTTCCAAAGGAACAACACCTTTTTGGTCAGCAATTCATTTTGTTGTTCCTTTGTCACGGGTCATTTTGCCATTCCTTTTCCACGACTCTTTGTCGTTCCTTTTTCACTTTTTGTCGTCTTTCTCCGAATGGAACAACACTTCCGCACTTTCACGTTTGTTCCTTTCCGAATGGAACAAATACTTCCGCACTTCCACTTTTTGCTGTTCCTTTCCGAATGGAACAACACTTCTAAATTTTCACGTTTTGCTATTCCTTTCCAAATGGAAAGACCTCCGCATTTTCACTTTTTGTCAGTTCTCTTTCGAATGGAACACCATTGTTGCACTTTTACGTTTTGTTGTTCCTTTCAAATGGAACAACATCAAGAGACTTCACGATTTGTTGTTCCTTTCCGAATGGAATAGCACTTTTGCACTTTTCATTTTTGTTGTTCCTTTTCCAAAGGAACTAAGACGTGTGTTTTTGCCGTTCCTTTCCAAAGGAACGACACTTGCTTTTGGCTGCTCCTTTTCCAAAGGAACGACACTTTTCATTTGTTGTTCCTTTTCCAAAGGAACGGCACTTGCGTTTTGCTGCTCCTTTTCCAAAGGAATGACACTTTTAGTTTTTGGCCGTTCATTTTTCCAAAGGAACGACATTTGCATTTTCACACTTTTTGTGTGTATTTTTTTTTTGTTTTTTTTTTTCGTGCATTTCGAAGGAACACCATTCTTTGAGTGTTTTTGTTGTTCATTCAAAAGAGCAACACTTTGGGATTATTTTCGAGAGCAACCCTTCCTTCCTCTTTTGGGACTATTCCTAGTTCATTTCAACCACATTTTACTGATTCCCCTTCATGGCATGAAGTGCACTATTTTTACGAGGACAAGAATTATGGATTCTATTGAAGCGAGTTAATATCATTCACGTTATGATCTTTAACATGACAAATCATTGATGATAGATTATTTTCAAAAGGGACACAATTATTTATATACTACTTTACTGCATTGTTTTCTATTGAACATGATATTGATTCTTCATCTTAATACCATGCCGGTTCCACCTTTCCGGATTATAATCTTCTGTCCGTAATAAATGAGATCATAAGTATATTTCTATTGACATGTTCAACTTCTTCCACCATCCCCGCTCTTAAGGGGAGTACCGAGCTCTCCTCTTTTATCATAAAATTGTGTAATAACAACAAAATTTTGTTCACAGATGGAGGATAAAGGGTCTCATTACGAGCCGCCCTACCATGTTCATAAGGTCAGAAGAAAGTGACATTCCCATTATGGCCACCACACCGTGGTTATGATCCATTTGATAGTCAAATTATCCTGGAACAAGAGGTCTCATCACGAGCCGGCTCGATCACTTTTTCACATCCTGAATGGCAAGCAGGCTATCCGGTTACCACGCCAAAGACACCGATCTCTTCCGTAGAACAGCCGTTGTAACTTCATTTATAAACCGAGGATCCCGGCTCATATGGGTTAAATGTTAACTCGCCGAGGCTATGGACGCTCGCAAGAAGCGCTCGCTTATGGTATTGAAGTTATATCTTATCACAATTATTACTATAATACTCCTTTTCTTATTTTTTCTTTTTATCGTAGAAGTTATTTCTTTAACTTTTTCCCCGTTTTGAACCTTTAATGCATGAGAAATTGTTTTATGATCAATCGCATCATTTTCACTTCAGTTACATACTATCAAGAAAGCATCTTTTTGGTATATTGTTGTTCTTTTTCTCTTTTTATAACTTATCATCAATCCAAAGCGTCCTATCTATTTATAACTATCTTTACACACTCGCTCTCATTATAACCATAACTCCCGCTATCCTATCATTGATATGTATTTCCGTTTCATTCATCGCTATATTGTTCATTCCCTTACCTTGCCATCAAGACAACACCTCTCATATGCTTTACGGTCATGGAATCTTTCCAGTTTGGAGGGGGGAATGTATGCATTATGGGATTGCATGCGATATGATTACCGCACTCGCCATCACTTGTTGATTTGCAAAAATATTAGTATTGCATGTATACATAAAAGTCATTGAAATTTTTGTATGCATCTTATCTATTGCTTACACTATGGATTCAAGAACATTGTATGCAAAATAGTACTTTGTTTACGGAGAACAAACAAGCATGGGCAGTAATTCCCATTCACAGCATGACCACACCATTGCAACCACGTGTTGAGGCTCGAGCACCGCGAACGTGCACAATTCTTCCGACATGATGTGCTTGCCCGGATTCTACCTTTTGCATCACTTTCAAGACCAACTCGCTCACATCGCCTTCAACACCGCGCACAATATATGTCATTCCACATTTTTGGAGGTAAAACTTGAGGTAAAATCGCATAATTTTCTGATTTATTACGAATTTAGGAGAATTTCAAAAACGTCCATTTTGAGCATTATTTATCATCCTTCAGTCCACATCTGTACCACTTCCCATTTTTTTTCAGCGGCATATCATCTTTCAATTTGGGGGAGTGTCGCTTTCATTCATTTCTTTCTTATAACCATGTCATTCATATTCTTTATCATCCATTTCTATTCTTATTCCTTCTCAACACCTCCTTTATTCCATGTTGTTTTACACCAAGCATAGAATTCAACAGCTGGTAGCAACCACCTCAATTTTTTTTCTAGCATCGCATGAGGGCATGCTAATTTTTCAGAGAGGGGGAGGAATTGCTACGCATGATGGATGTTTTCAATTTTCTTTCTCATTTAAGGCATACAATTTCATTTTTACACAATGCAGAAATTGATTTCCATAATATTTTTAAAACTATGAACCCAATTCTTGTGATTTTTGGGAAATGCAGACGTATCATTAATACAAACCCAGACAATTTCAAGAAATATTGGTTCATAAAATTTCGGAAATCATGCACTCTCAGCTACAGTCATTTTGTTTATATCTCATGATCCATGCATCAAAACAGTCTGATTTTTGGATCATAAAGGCATTCATATATTATAAATTTACTAGCCAAATTTCAACAAAAGCTGGTTTGTAGTTTTTGAGAAAATGGTTAATGAAGTTTGCTGTTACTTATATCATATTTTGTTGCAACTTCATATATACATATAGTTGAATGTCAATATAAAAATTGTTATGCCTTCATCAAGATTACTAAAAGTGAATATTCATTAATTAAGGAAGAATTCATTTGTTCTATCCATTTCATGAGCCGAGATGAACATATTTTTTTTTATTGCTTGGTTAACACATGGGTTTTTGTCTTTGGGTTGCATGAGGACATGCAATATATTCAGTTTTCGTTGCATGAGGACATGCAACATATTGAGTGTGGGGGTATGTTGGGCCGTTAATATGCCATTATTATTATCACTTTTGAACACTTATTCCACCAATTTCTACTATTCTTCATCATGTCATTTATTATAATTTATTATATAAATCCATTTTATGATGATTTATGCTTCTATGAATGAATATTATTTATTCTCCTTTATTTCTAATAAATTGATGATTATGCATGGTTTTATCAATGATAGTTTTAATAAATTAGTTGTAAAATTATTCACCATTTTTAGCCTCCAAGATAATTTCCAGATTGAAGATTTGACCATTAAAAGTGCCAACTCAGAAATTCGCTGGAATAAGAAGTGACGGTTTTGCGGTTGATATTTCGAGCAAATGAAGATGAATCTGGAAAATCTGGAACATGGGTTTTGTCCAGAACGGACCCAATTAACTTTAATGAAGAACGGTTTGCCCAAATTCGGCTTTTACTGAGAGAAACACAGGGTTATTTGAGCACGATTTTCTGAGATTTGTTGTTGCGGCCGTCCTCCAAATCTCAGCTGCAAAGCCAAATTCGTCTTGCTCTTGTTGAAAGCTGGATAAAAATATATCTTCTTGTTTATCAATTGGTTGGAAAAAATCCAATTTTGTAATAGAAATCATGTTGTAGTTATCTCTATTGTAACTGCTCTCTGATCTCTCTCTATTTAAATGAAAACAGAGATCAGAGATGGGAATGATTTGAGGATGATTTGGGGGATGAAAAATGATGGAAAAATGATGAAGAATGATGGTGGATTATTCATGATAGGATAGGGATTGTTGCATGCCGTAATTCTCAAGCCTTTGCTGTTGTAATGATTCCACAATTTGCTGATTAATACATGATTTGGGAGTTGCTGTTCATTCTTTTCATTCTGAAGTAACCCAGCAGCATCCGCTGGCGGCTAAGGGCCCAGCCTCTGGTGGAGTACGCTGCTACTGTGTATCATATCTTTACAATTTCTGCCGTGTGATGGTTTGATTTCCTTTTCATTTCTTTAAATTGTTTTGTTCAGTAATCTTTTGTTTATGAACATTTCGCAGAATTGCTTTGTTATATTGAAATCATAATTGGATTGTGTGAGTGATAGAATTATTAATTATAACTTGAAATGTCCTGTTGATAATTCTGATCTAATGCTGCGCTATCTAATTAAGACTATGGTTCATTTAATTACTGCTCCGTTATAATTGCAATGGTTGTTCAATTAAGTTACTATTCAATTATAACTACGATTGCTGTTGCTTCAATAACTGTGATTAATGTTCATGCTGATAGGTTGATGATTCAATTACATTTATAGTTGTTGTGTCTTTCTAATGACTTAGTTTTGCTGTTCGGTTCCATTTAAGATTGTTGTTTAATTGTAGTATTTTAGCATTGCTATTCCTTTCCATTAATAAATCATTTTTGTTAGATGAAGCTTTGCTGTTCATTTCTGTTGATTCATTGCAAGAGTGCTTTTAAAGAGTTTTCCTAGTTTACTTTCAATAGCAGCTTTAGTTCAATTTCGATTTCCTTTTAATTGCTTTAAAACATGACTCTCAACTGTAGAGAACATTGGTTATTGCTTCCTCATTCCCAGATTGATTGTCTTGTTCCGGCTTGATTTCAATTGCATCAATATCCAGAGAAATGAGTTATTGCTACTGTATCCTCGATTGATGGTTGTTTGAGTGAATGATTTAGTTTAGAACATTTTCGTTTCTTGCTGTTCCAATTAGATTTTGTTTCCAGCTTTCATTTACTTTTGCATTTTAAGCACTATACTGCAAAACATTACTCTTGAGTAAATAGCCGCCTTAGACTGAGTACACTCTTGAA
Source organism: Pinus albicaulis (assembly GCA_034641835.2). Lineage (NCBI taxonomy): Eukaryota > Viridiplantae > Streptophyta > Pinopsida > Pinales > Pinaceae > Pinus > Pinus albicaulis. The sequence continues at coordinate 60,487 of JAXQQM020088732.1, forward strand.
ATAAAAAGTCGTCCCTGGGTTGATAATTAATGTGAAGGTAATTAGGAGTTAAAAAGACATTTTTTTATCGCTCCACAAAGAGGAAGAAGGGTTGCTGGGGGTTTGGACCCCGCGGGATCTACATCAAACGTAGGATTACAGGTGAGTTCTACTATCGATGTTATCTAGTTTTTAGCATACAAGTGTGGTTGTGTGAGTCCTTCTTGAATAGCATGCTCTGATCTGTGGAGGTTTTTACCCAAAAAACCTCTAGGGAGTTATTTCCCAAAACAACAGAGTTACTAATGGCCATAACTAAACCATTCCAGTTTTCTGGAAATGAGCACAGAAATAAAAGAGCCATAACTTCATCATAAAAGTTTACCCCTACAGAACTTAACTGACTAGTAACTGTATTAAAATCATTTAAATGGTGTGCAACAGAACCACCTTCTGACATCTTCATATTAAATAAACGTTTCATAAGAAATACCTTGTTTGAGGTTGAGGGTTTTTCATATAGTTTCACCAACGCCTTAATCAAACCTTCTGTTGTTGTTTCCTTAGAAATATTGAAAGCTACCGATGCCGTAAGGCACAACCGTACTGTTTTGAGCACCTTTAAGAGAATATCCCATTTTACATCTATCATAGTCGTCGACTTCTTTGTTTTTCCGCTCGATGGTAGGTACAGATAATATTCCATCTGCATCTTCCATAGCAGGAAGTTTTGGCCGTTAAATTTCTCGACCCTAAACTTACCATCTTTCGCCATTACTCCCACTCGAACCAGGTTCTTTCCTGCGAGTTTATCAGCCAAATAGACCTTCGGCTCTGATACCAGTTGTTAGAAAATTAATTATTACAGAGCAATGAAACACATAAAATATGCGGAAAAAACAAGCACACAAAACACATAAAACCAAAGAGACACATATATACGTGGTTCACCCAGTTTAGGCTACGTCCACCTCGAACAACCAGTCCTTCCTTTCTATTATCCAACAAAAATGAAGAGACACAACCTACAACAGATCCGTTTTAATATCCTATGTTCTCTCTCATAGTCTCCCTATCTGTTTCTTGCTCTGAGAATACACATACCATACACGGCCGCAATACAATACCCTCATACAAGTGAGGGGGTTCCTTCTAGGGAAAAAAACCCTAAACTAAACATAAATTCCACCGTTAGATCATCCGCCTAATGAATGGCCCAGATTGACTAGAAATTACTATAATTTTACAAGGAAATTTTACATCTATTTTTAGCTCTCGCGGCACTGCCCCCCCGCCATGGGGGGGCTCCATAAAGTCGCAACTTCCCCCCCTGGACCCCCCAGGCAACGTTTAATTACGGGCAGCATTGCCGCCCAATTAAGGTACAGGGGTCCAATGCTGTGATACAAAATAAACAAGATAATCAGGCTCCACACCCAACACACAAGGATCATGCGAAATCTAATGTGTTTTTGGTTGTGTAATGTTCCAAATTTTTCAATAAAGTATTTGGAACATTAATTTTACTTTTACGTTATTAAACGTAAATAAGTGGGTGAGGTAACCCATTGTAGCAACTTAATAAACACTCCTAAGGTGAAAAATTCACTTAAGTGGCTTAAGATAGTAGCCCCAATTGTGAAAAGGGCCAAAAGAAAGTGAGCTAGATCATGGTTGACCAAAGTCAACAACGTACCCTAAGAGGGGAAGCTTGCACAAGAAGATTGTGTAGTTGGAGTGGAGGGCAATTCAAATGAGAGAAACCCTAATGTGAGTGGGGTCCATGCACACATTTCATAAAATATGAAGGAGAGCCATTATGGAGGGGAGGCTTGAAGATAGAATTCGAAGTTGAAGCTTTCTTCAACTTGGTGCTACTTAGCACAAGAGGGATTCCTGTTTAGGAATGCCCTTCTCTTCCATGGGAGGCCATGGAGAGATTGTACTTCATCTTCCTCACATCATGGCATGAGGCCAAGGCAGTCATTTGCAGCTACTACGTTATTCTTGCAGCAAGAGAACGCTGGAGTTGCTGGTGTTGCAGTGAGGGACTTCCATCATCTCACTTCCGAAGTTGGTTTGTAGAGGAGGATCCATATCTTTCTCTAGGAAATCAGCAAAGGAGATTTATGGAGCTGATATTGAAGATTTGGCATCAGGCCATATGTATTTCTCTCATGCCCAGCACAGTCCCTTCTTCCTATAGTGTTATTTTCAGAGAGGGTTTGCAGGTGGTGCTCATTGTGTGCACTAGTGAGTGCATTCTTCAGTGAGGGGATCAACCCCTTCATTTTGGAGATTATTGGAGGAGGTATCATATTCTATTGTAGCATCTACTTCCTTCTCCACTTCTGTATTATTATTGAGTTGCAGTAGCTACACTGCAACTTCGGCATTTTACTGTTTTATGTATTTTAGCCAATCCCTTAGAGGATTGATGTAATAATGTTTCTTAGGGTTGAGATATTTCTCCCCTATATTTATTTGAGCATATAATGTCATATAATTCCATATGTATCGGCTTTCAGTCATTTTCCCTCATAGACTGCGCAGTTATAGAGTAGCTGGGTTTATGCAGCAATGTATTCTCTTGTTTATGTACATTTTCCTTGGAGGCTGATTTGCACTCACCTTGAGAGGTCTTTTCCTCAAGGATCATGTATCATATTTTCTGCTATACATGATGTATCATATTTTCACTCTTCTCATATTGTAAGGGTAATTATTTCACTTCTATTACATGTTGAATTTTTCATGCCGCTGAATATTCCCTTATTGAGCATAGTTTCAGTTTACATGTTGGTGGGAGATCTCAATAACCTTCTTAAGGTTATTTCTTTGAGATTATATTCTGCAGGGAGTTGGTATCAGATATTTTCTAAGGCATCTCAGCATTGGATGGCCTTATTTTCTCAATGGCTTCCTTATACAACGTTCTCATGGGCAGCTGGTGCAGAAATTCCTTGAAGGGAATTATTAGCTCTTGACAAGTTCTATTATCAGAGTTTGCTAGTGGGCCAGGTATCCTATGGATCTCATTCTTCCTTATGAAGATGAAATATCCAGTAAATTCCTCAGCATTCAATCTCTGAGATAGTTCAGCGTTAATTTTTAATACTCTCGGAGTGGAAAAATAGGAACATCTAAGATGTTCCCGATGGAGTAAAAATTTCCCCATTTGGGATATTACAGTGGTATCAGAGCTTCGAACCTAGCTCAGCCTGTGAAGTTTGAATTTCAGAGAAGAAGAGGTTAGATATGATGTAGAAGATGAGATCAATCTCATCAGTTTTGGGTCCAGTAATAACCTCTCCAAAGAGGTTGAGAAAATAGAAGAAGGAGAACTGGAAGGACCATGCACTTCCTATTCTCACAAAGGAGCAGAGAAAAAGCATGGAGAACACTTGGAATTTGAGTTCTAAGTGAGTATCTGTGTAATATGGAACAAACCCTAGAGTCTTCCAAGAGGCTCTATCATTTTCACACTTGTTCAGTAGAAAGAGGAAAGGACTTGGTGGTTCAGCCATGGGAGGAGTGCAAGGGGTTCTAATCTAGCTGATTTTTATCAAGATCTTGATCAGAAGATTTGGCAAAGGAGGGAGGAGCCCTTGTCAAACCAGGAGGTAACTCCTCAAATCAGAATGTGTATTAGCGAATGTACATGCTTTTATAGATGGGAGGTGAGGCTATTGGGATTCATCTCCCAATGACTCTTAGCCTTCCTTATTTCCTAATATTAAATAATATACAAAAATACATATGCACACCCATCCATAGGATTAGGTGTCAACATTCCCCCCTTTAATCCGAAGGGATGTTGGTGAGTCCAAGCATCGATCTGAACTTTTCAAACTTTTCTCTTCCAAGTGCTTTGGTGAAGATGTCAGCAGTTTGCTCATTTGTGGAATAATGATGTAGATGGATGGTTTTGGCCTGAACATGATGTCGAATTAGATGGTACTTTGTATTGATGTGCTTTGTTCGATCATGGAACTTTGGGTTCTTGGCCAACTTTATTGCAGAAGTGTTGTCAATCATGAGTGGAGTGGAATACATTTGTTTCATCTGCAAATCTTCCAGGATTTTCCAGAGCCACACAATTTCCTTTGTTGCTTCAGCTGCTGCCACATATTCTGCCTCGGTCGTGGAATCTGCTGGAACTGACTGTTTGCGTGATCTTCATGAGACAGCTCCTGATCCAAGACTCATGGTGTAACCTGTAGTAGACACCCCTATTTCTTTGTCGCCATCAAAGTCTGAATCAGAGTATCCGATCAAGCTGAAGTTGCCTACCTGTGTATATTTGAGTCCAAAGTCTTGAGTCCCCTTCAAGTACCTTAGCACTCTTTTTGCAGCAGAACAATGTCCTTCACAAGGTTTTTGCATGAACCTTGAGAGGATTCCAACGACAAATGAAATGTCAGGTCTGGTGGTGGTCAGGTAGATAAGACTTCCTACAAGCTGTCTATACTTAGTTGCATCCTCAAATTCCTTCCCTTCAATAGATGTGAGCTTCAAGTTTTGTTCCATTGGAGTGTTTAAGGGATTACAGTCATCCATGCCAAATTTGTTCAAGAGATCTCCAATGTACTTCTTCTGAGAAAGAAATATGAATTTAGGATGTTGAATTACTTCAATACCCAGATAGTAATGAACATGACCCAAATCAGTCATTTCAAAACCTTTCTTCAACTCTTTCTTCATGGATGCAATATAGCTCTCATTGTTTCCTGTTATCAAAAGATCATCTACATATACCACAAGATATACAACTATTTTTCCAACTTTCTTAACAAACAAAGTTGCATCATCAAGATCAAAATGTTTGAAGTCAAGTTTCAGAAGATGCTCAGTCAATTTCTCATACCAGGCTCGTGGTGCTTGCTTGAGGCCATATAAGGATTTTACAAGTTTGCAAACTTTGTTTTCTTGACCCTTTACAACAAATCCTTCTGGCTAGGACATATAAACTTTCTCCTTTAGATCTCCATTCAAGAAGGTTGTTTTTACATCCATCTGATGGACTTTCCATCCATTCTGAGCTGCTAGGGCAAAGAGAGTCCGGATGGTGGTCCATTTTGCTGTGGGAGAAAAATTTTCTTCATAATCGATTCCTTCTTTTTGTGCAAAACCTTTTGCCACAAGCCTGGCCTTGTGCTTGTCAAGTGAGCCATCTGCTTTATACTTGTTCTTGTAGACCCACTTACAGCCAATTGGTTTTGTTCCCAAAGGCGGATCAACCAGCTTCCAAGTGCCATTCTTTGTCAAGGCATCATACTCCTTTTGCATCGCTTCATTCCATTCATCATGAGAAGCGGCTTCTTTGAAGGAAGTTGGTTCATGATCTGTAGACAAACTCAATTCACAGTTATAAGCAATATCCATATCAACAGGAGAATCATAATTATCTACATCACCTTCGATTTCTTGAGTGGAACTTCTTGTTCCTGTTTTTCCAACCTCATCGGGATGAACATCCTCCAGTGTCTTTGTCAGCCATTTGGGAGGACCTTTCTGAGATGGCCCAGGCTGGTCACTTGACTGAGTTGGGATTGATTCAAGATTCAATCTCCCAATTCTGTCAATTACATCATCCAATGTGTCATCCATGGTTGTTTCTTCATGTGGGGGAGAGAGTGCTTCAGGACATGATTCCACAGTTTGATTCAATATCGGAATCCCCCCTTCAAGATGTGGAATCACATTATCAAATTCTTGGAAAGACTTTGCATGTGTGAATCTATCTAGGCGATCAAGTTGCCGCTCAACAACCTTGTCACTCTTGGAAGATTGAAGAAATATGACATCTCTTGCTATCACAAACTTCTTATTTGCTTCATCATAGAGACGATATCCTTTGGAGGTATTGGAGTACCCCAAGAAGATACATTTTCTGCTTCTAGCACCAAGTTTGCTCCTTTGACCCTTGGGTATCAAGGCATAACAAGTGGACCCAAAGACCCTGAAATGCTTTACCGAAGGAATGTGGCCATGCCACATTTCAAAAGGAGTTTTGTTTCTAATTGAACTTGAAGGACACCTATTCTTTATGTAAACAGCATATAGAACTGCATCAGCCCAAAACATCAATTTTACATTCTTGAAAAATAACATGGAGCGGACCATATTTAAAATAGTTATGTTCATTCTTTCAGCTACACCGTTCTGTTGTGGATTATATGGCACAGTTGTTTGATGTTTGATTCCATGTTGACGAAGATAATTTTCAAATTAGTTTGAAGTGTATTCTTTTCCATTATCAGTACGTAGAGAGCCAATATGTGTTTGTGCATCATTTTCAATCCATGCATGAAAAATCTTGAAAGTTTGAAAAGCATCAGACTTATTCTTCAGTAAGTAAATCCAACACATTCTGGTGTAGTCATCAATAAATGTCATCATGTATTTGTTTCCATTTGCAGAAGCAATAGGCATAGGGCCACATAAATCTGAATGAACAAGTTCAAGTTTCCTATGTGCTATTGAGTGTGAATCATGAAATGGCTGTTTGCTATGCTTTCCTAGAATACAAGCATCACATTCCTTAGGTTTTCTAGGAATTGTAGGCAGTCCATCAACACCATTTTCCTTCAACAAACGAAGGCTGTCATAATTTAAGTGTCCAAATCTAGCATGCCATAAAAGACTTGATGGAAATGTACCTTCATCATGATGTGAATTGAATGCAAAGTTTTGAGCATGAGCAGATGAACCTTTCAGCTTCAAAAGTCTCCCTTCTTCTATTCCCTCCATGACAAGTGAGTGATCTGATGCTGATCTGACCTTTGCCTTGCCATCAAACAAGTGAACTGAGTGTCCTTGCTGCCGGATTTCGATCAGGGACAGCAAGTTTCTCTTCAACTCCGGGAGGTATAGAACCTCATGTAGGATATGATCGGGAAGACCAGGCAGTTTAAGCCTGACTGTGCCAAGCCCTGATGGCTTGAGTTTGGATTTATCTGCGAAATATACTGCTCCATCAACTTTGTCAGTGAATTCTTCAAAAAATCTTTTCTAAATGTCATTCATGTGACATGTTGTTCCTGAATCTAGCAACCAATCATCTCTCCATGAAGTAAATGAAACATCAAATAGGTTTTCGGGCACTCTACTGTTACAATGTGCTAGAACATAGTGAGCGGATTCAGGTGCTTTACCTTGTCTTTGTCATTAGTTTTACCTTTGTCTTGATTTCAGGTCGCTTCAATTTTCTCCTATGGTGTTCGTATTTGATGCATCATAACCATCTCATTGCACGCAGTAATGAAATATTGATTTTTGTCAGTTAGTTCGTTCCCCCTTTCTGTGAAGTTTCTTCTTCCTCTTCCTCTTCTGCCACCTCTTCCTCTGGATGAATCTGGAGCATGACTCTTTTCTCTATGTGCCAATTATATAGCCTCTTCGGAAGATGAAGGGACTATCATCTTCCTAAAAGCTTTCTCTCTTTCTGCAAACTTTTTCTCAAGTGTATCAAAGGTGATATGCTCAAAGTTTCCACTTGCTTGCAAAGACTCAAGATAATGTGAGTAAGTCAGATATAATGCCTTAACATATGCTATGAGAGATATGTCCATTTTTACACCAGTGTTTTCAATGTCATGCATTATAGATCTTACTTCTGAAGCTAAAGCAAGGGGATCATCATTCTTCATTTCAAGATTGAACAACTTAATCATCAATTGAACATTTTCTAATTCTGAATGTGAGTCATAGAGTTCCTTTAGCTTGTTCAAGGCATCATAGGGATTTGAGAATGATGAAATATGGCGACTCACCTCTTCACTTACGGAGGCTGCAATCAAGGCATATGCCTTGCAGTTCTTATTTTCCCAAATGGCAAGCTCTTTGTCTGAAGTGGGCTTTGCTGGTGGGTTTTCTTCTTGTCCTTCACAGATTCCTTTCCACAGCTCATTAAAAATGAGTGTGTGTTTAATATTCCGATACCATTCAAGATAGTTCTCTTTGCCGGAGAGAACCACCCCAACAATTGAGATGAGAGAATGCATTAGATTGCTGGAAAAAATCTTCTGAAGAGGAAAAAAATTTCTGCTATAAAAAATTTCAACTCTTGAAATCTTTCAAATAAAGGGGCAAAAACTCTTGCTGGAAAAATACTCTGAGTTTAAAAAACTCTTTGCTGGAAACTAATTCTGCTAAAAAAATCTTGCTGAAGACTGAATTTAAAAGATAGAAACACTTTGCTAGAAACTAAATTCTGCACAAAAAAAAATATTTTTTTTTTTTGTTTGGAAAAAAATGTATATGAAAAAAAGAAGGGGTGTTATTAAAAAATGGGCTGAATGGTATGAGTGGGAGGGGGCGTGAGTTATGGAAGGAGGTATTGCGGGTATTAGAAAAAGTGGAGGCGGTATGGGGGAAGCGATATATATATATATATATATATATATATATATATGAAATATAGCAATTGGAAGGGTCACAATGTATATATGATATAGCAAATGTGACACACTTAACGCATTAACAAACCAAGTATTAAATATGACAAATAAGAGATTGAGGGGCGTATTATATGCAAAGGGAGATATAACAAATGGAAGGAGACAACAGATTGACTACTACCGATGACTCCAAAACAACGTATTGAATCCAAAAACAAATAAGTATGTATGGTTTTTATATAAATGGAACCCGAGCAGCATTACCATATATGTGACAGCGTTATATGTAAACGAGAAAGGCGGTATATATGTGGGATGGCGGTAATGAATGTGGGACGCGTTGCAGAGCTGTGTATTACAAATGCGTTGTATATAAAATGTGAATGGCGTATTCAAAATCGTTGTATGGAATATTAAAAATCTCTGTATGAATATGGAAAATCGCTGTAAGGAATAGACAGCACAATGGTATTTGAAAACACAGTCGAATGACAGCAGTGTTAATCGAATGTAGGGAAGGCGTATTATGAAAGTGCGTAGGGAGGAGATGGGTAGGTCGAGGGGAGTAGAATAGTGAGGGAGAGGGCGGTGATGTATGGAGAATGTAGCAGTGAGGGCGGAGTGTGGAGAGGCGTTGGGTAGGTAAGACGTTGGGAGAGTGCGTAGATGTATGCAGAGTGAGGGCGCTGGAGATGGAGGAGGCCCAAAAGGCCGTTACAAAAAATTTTGAAATGGAATCTGCAGAATGATAGAGCCTGCAATTTGCAGAATGAAAGAGGAGCCTGCAGTCTTCAGGAGCTGCAGGAGCTGGAGCTGCAAATGTCAGGGTTATTTAGAGAAAAAAAAAATACAGAATAACAGTCTAGCAATTAAGAGCAGCAGAAAACTATTAATAAAAATTGACTGAGCAAAGGAGAGGGAGTTACACCACAGGCATAAATGCCAATAGTGGAGCTGGCTCTGATACCATGTCAAACCAGGAGGTAACTCCTCAAAATCAGAATGTGTATTAGCTGAAGAATGTACATGCTTTTATAGATCGGAGGTGAGGCTATTGGGATTCATCTCCCAATGACTCTTGGCCTTCCTTATTTCCTAATATTAAATAATATACAAAAATAAATGTGCACACCCATCCATAGGATTAGGTGTCAAATGCACCCTCACCATCAAAGGCACATGCCAACGCTATTACATTCATGGAGGAGCAGCCTCCACCTTCAGCTATTCAGGCAGCCAACACACTTGAGGAAGATTCTTCCAATTCTCTCCAAGGTATGCATGAGTTTGCATCTATCATAGAGGATTGTAAATTATTGCATGTTGATTGTCTTGAGGAGGGAACTTTACAGCGCTGTGCCATTTTGGAGGAAAGAAACCCTCATCATCCTCATGCACTATTGATGAGACATGCATCACATATGAGGGTGGGGTTTTGAAATTTTGTCATGAGGGAGATTGCATTTCAATGTCCCAGGAAATGCAAAAGGAGAAATCTGTTTTGGGACAATGGTAGCTCTTGTGAGAGAGATACGAAGTGGCAGGATACTTACACCAAAGAGCAGAGCCTTATGGATGGAGTGTGCCCAGTGGAAATGTGGAGGATCCATAACCCACAAGTCCCACGATCATTTCACAATTGTTGCTCTTGATGGACAAAGAGGAGAGCATGGGTGCATCATAATGGGATGGAATTTCTCTTACCACTCATTATGTTCCCATTTCAGATTGAGTATGGTGGAAGTATGGGGAGGAGCAGTAGTACTCTTGTTGCTCAGATTTTGTTTGCATGTTGCGGGAGCAAGAGGAGGCACTAGCATAGTGCAAGAGGATTTCTCTTTGATCTTGGATTCCAAGCAGCACCTTCTTCATGGGAGGATGCCCACATTTGTAGCAACATTATGGGAGGAGCCTTTGACAAGATTCATGTCAAAGATGGGAGCTTTAAGATGACAGTGGCCCTACTCTAAAGGCCAGCAGCGCTATCACTTGAGAGCTTGAGTCACTTGTTGGAGTGTCTTCCAAGCCACTTCACAAGTGATGTATTTTGGAGGCATGTAGATGATGAGAATGAAGGAGTAATGGAGGGAAGCATTCCTCACTACATTTTGACTTTCTTGGCTTGGTTGCACAAGCACAAGAAGAGGGATCTACATGTAGAAATTTTGGGTTCTTCTTTCATGCATTTCCATGCATATTCTTCATTGATGGAGGAGTCCACTTGGGAGGGCTTTCTAATGGATGTATATCAGCATTTGGCTAGATGCACAACCACTCCCCTACTATGTTGCAGTAAGGGGGAATTTTCCATTGGAGCCATTTTAGCTCAAAGGGCCAAAGTACATGATGAGGGAGGTAACCATTTGTCTTATTCTCTCTTATTCTTATGATCAGCATGTTATATCAAGGAGGATCCTTCCTTATTTTACATTATGTTCAGCTATACTTATGGTCTATTACAGCAAAGAAGATGGCCATCTTATGAGTGGTTTGTGGGGGAAAGCCACATAGTTTTGGTGTGCACCTTTGGCACCAAATTTTGTTTTCATGATCACATATTGCAGGATGAATGTGGCAGAAAAAAAGTGGCTGAAAAGACACTTGTTACTTTCTATTTTGAGGCAGGCAAATGATGCCCGACACTGGTTCCATGCATGGGACCAAATTTCACCTCCTTGCTCTCATAATTTTATGCTTCTACATGTTGTTGATGGAACGTTGTTTAGAGGTAGAATGATTCTGAAGGAGGAAAATAAATTGAAGATGCCCATTGGGAGGGTGATTCTCCCTACTTTGCATGTTGTATGTTTCAGGAGAAGCAATGGGCAGCCCATGATTGCCAAGCTTCATCTCTTTCCTTCATGTGGGAGGAGTTATTTGAAGAGTTCAAAATTTTGAAGGAGGCATTTCATGGTTTGTATGATTGATGGGGTGGCTTGTGTCTCTCATGAAGGCCATTCATTTCAGCCATATATTAGTAGTAGCCCCACATGTATCATAGGGAGGGAAAGACTTATTGGGTGGATGTGCCCTTTGGGAGAAAAGACCTCCATTCTTTGCAACACATGCTCCAAGAGGAGTGTGAGAGATGATATGGTCACCATGTTCAACCATGTATTTTTTTTTTTCATGAGGTGGACCATATGATTTTTGGATGTCATATGATGATGAATTCCAACTCATCACATATGAGATGATTTGGGCTAACTTGATTTGCAGTGTTGGAGGAGAGATCTTTTGAGGATCTAGACTTCACTTTGCCTCTTGAAGGCAACACCATTGCAGCCCAAGTTCAGCTTTCACTCCACATTCATCATAAGTGGAGAAGAGGACAGCGTGGGGTAGGCTATGAAGCTTACCAAGTTTAGAAATTAAGCCCACCTATTTCATGAGCTCAAGGTGGAGGAGTACTTCTAGGAGTTGCCCAGTTGGAAGGTGACTCATGTTGTTGGTTGATTGCTTAAGGATGGAGGATCTACAGGAGGATATTTCAGACTCCATGCCTTGAGTGGAGGACTTTTTGTAGTTCATCCTTGCTCTTGCTTGAGGACAAGAAAGTTTTGGGAGGGAGGACTGTAATGTCCCAAATTTTGCAATAAAGTATTTGTGAAAATAATCTTTCTTTTATTTTAATAAAAAAGAATAAAATGGGTGAGGGAACCCATTGTAGCAACTTAATAAACACTCCTAAGGTGAAAAAGTCACTTAAGTGGCTTAAGATAGCAGTCCAAGTGTGAAAAGGGGCCAAAGGCAAGTGAGCTAGAACATGGTTGACCAAAATCAACAACGTACCCTAAGAGGGGAAGCTTGCTCAAGAAGATTGCGTAGTTGGAGTGGAGGGAAAATTTCAAATGAGAGAAACCCTAATGTGAGTGGGGTACATGAACACAATGCATAAAAGCTGAAGGAGAGCTATTGTGGAGATCATTCTTGAAGATAGAATTCGAAGTTGAAGCTCTCTTCAACTTGTTGCTGTTTAGCACAAGAGGGATTCCTGTTTAGGAATGCCCTTCTCTTCCATGGGAGGCCATGGAGAGGTTGTACTTCATCTTCCTCACATCATGGCATGAGGCCAAGGCAGTCATTTGCAGCTACTGTGTTATTCTTGGAGCAAGAGAACGCTGGAGTTGCTGGTGTTGCAGTGAGGGACTTCCATCATCTCACTTCCAAAGTTGTTCTGTAGAGGAGAGGCCATCTCTCTCTCTAGGAGATCAACAAAGGAGATCCCAGAGCTTCTATTGCAGATTTGGCATCAGGCCATATATGTTTTTCTCATGCCCAACGCAGTCCCTTTCTCTTACAGCGTTATTCTCAGTGAGGGTTTGCAGGTGGAGCTCACATTGTGTGCCTTGGTGATTCTTCTGTGAGGGGATCAACCCCTTCATTTTGGAGATCATTGGAGGAGGTTTCATTGTTTATTGCAGCATCTACTTCCTTCTCCATTATTGTATTATTATTGAGTTGCGAGCGGTATTGAGTCTCAAATGTTTGCATCTTTCCTATACACCTTTCTAGACTTTTTCCATTTACGGACCTCCTAAGTCATCAAAATCATTGCATATTAATCATAAAAGAGCATTTAAAGTGGTTTTTAACTATGTTTTGTGTCTTCTGTTTGAATTAGATTTTTGCTCATTTAGCTGCAGAATCTTGTCACTTTCCACAGCTGCTTCAACTTTCTGCAGCCATTTTGTTAAAGTCTATATTGCAGGTGTCTTCAGGAAAATCAAGCCACATGGGCAAGTTGGAAATGACATGGACATGGATCGAGTCCTATTGGCTCAGTCGAATTCACCTAAGAAGGCTGTGGTCAAAGGTAGTCAAGCGGTGGTCAACCGAAGAGTCCCACGGTGACACAACTCTGTTTTTCACCACGTGAAGGCTTGCATGACCATTTCTAAATCACAGGAGACATATCAACACCTGTAAACGGCCCCATAAGCCGAATCCAATGACCACTCTCCATAGATTTAATCTCCACGGTAGCCATGATGCTAGATTTCTGGACGTGGTGGTTCATGTGTCTTCTATCAGCGCAGAATGTAGGAAATTAGTTATGTCTTCCTCTGTTATAAATAATGCGTTCTCATACGCATAGTAGTTAGTTGGTGTAATGTAATTTTCTGGATAGAAAGCCCACTGTGCCATGACATTTTTTCTTTGTTATGACTGCATTTTAAATATATGAGAAGGCTCTGTTCATAAGCTTAATTCGTAGTTGATAGCTGCTTCCCGAGGATTATGCAGAGGGCCCCTGCACACGCCAAGGTTTTGTGTATTACTGTATAGTTTCATGCTTCATTTCCTTATGTTCATTGTGCCATAGTCCTTCACGTGTATATATTACATCTTTTATGGTATTAACGTTTTATTTCTGTTCATAATTTTTCACGTTTTATACCGCTGTTAACTGATCAGTGTCTTTGTTCCAGATTATAGTAGGCAGCCTGGGCATTTGCACATAGTTTACAATGACTAATGACATGGAATCAATCTTGTCCTTCTACTGATTTCTTTTTCTTAATTTTTAATTCCAGCATTGTTTTATTCATTTCAGTTTTGTACATTTGCTTTACTAGTTAGTTAGATATTAAACTGCTCATGTCATTATCAGTTACCTCCGAAAGCCATAGCGAGACTAATGGTGAGGGATTGAAGTATGAGTGTGTAGTTTGATATTAGTTTATTTTTCTGCAAATTAGATATTAAATTGCTCATGTCATTATCAATTACCTCCGAAAGCCATAGCGAGACTAATGGTGAGGGATTGAAGTATGAGTGTGTAGTTTGATATTAGTTTATTTTTCTGCAAGTTAGATATTAAATTGCTCATGTCATTATCATTTACCTCCGAAAGCCATAGCGAGACTAATGGTGAGGGATTGAAGTATGAGTGTGTAATTTGATATTAGTTTATTTTTCTACAAATTAGATATCAGATTTCTCAAGTTGTTTATGATTACCTCTGAAAGCCATAGCGAGACTAATGGTGAGGGGTCAGAATATGAGTTGATGTAATTTGATTTTAGCTTTACTTTGCTTGCAATCTTTGGATTTATTTGAGTACAGTTTCTTTTGTGTTTAGACAGCAGCAAGGGTAATGGGTTTCATGATCAATATTTCACTGTTTGATTAACTCACATTTTCATTTTCTTTTAGGAATTAATTTTGTTATTGTATGTTTCAAAATCCTTTTGAAGTTTGAAGTTTGGGAAACCATTATAAAGGACATCGTTGCCTTGAACATTCATAACCATACTTGTCTTTTAAAATTTCCATCTCACATTAGGAAACCAACCAAGATAAATAAAAACCCAAAAACGACAAAAAGTAAGAGATAGGTTATCTTGCACATATAGTGCGCCACACTTCGTCAGCCTACGAATCCCGGATTGACAAATTAATGTAGCAATTTAGGACACACTAAATTGACCAAACATTTTGGCGTCATTGCCAGGGAAGTGTAACTAGGTGGCCAATTTCTTAAAAAAAAAACACAACAATAAAAAGAAGGGAAAAATTGATAACTTCTTGATGTATGCTCTCCTCTTGCACCTAGTGTGATCTGGAGGATCAGAAAAGAGATTTATTGGTTTAATAATTTCTTAAGTATGCTCTCTTCTTGCACCTAGTGTGACCTAGAAGATCAGAAAGAGAATTATTAGCCCAACTTAAAAAAAATATATAAAAAAATGACATGCATAGAGCAAGAGATTCTAGGGGAAGGTTTATAGCTAAAGCCAAGAGTTCGATTTTCACAACTCCATCTTCTTCAAGGCATAGACAAGATTCACCACCATCTACCCCTAGCCTTAATATTCTTGAAATTTAAGGAGCAGCTGAATTAGAGGATTCTCCTATACCGCCTACCAAATCTCATTTAGAAAAAGACCCTTTCTTTACTTCTACAGGAGAGTACATTGTAATTAAAGAAGTAGAATCACCTGAAGAAGAAAAGGAAGAGACTCCCTCTCATCCTCCCTTGATAGAAGAACCAGAGGAATTTAAGGACTCTAAAGAAACTATCATGGCAGAGGAAATAATAGATGGATTCGGAGGTAGAGGTAGAGGTAGAGGAGGAGGAAACAATGGAGACAACAATGGTGGAGGTGAAGGTAATAATGGAAGAAATAGGGAAGGAGACAACTCGTTTGGATTCCCTATAGTTGATGAGGAAACTCATACAACGATGAAAAACATCTCACCATCTGTCCTCCCCAACTTTTATGGATTACGAAGTGAGGATCCTGAAACATTTCTGTTTGAGTTTGAAGTCGTGTGCCGAACCTATGACTATATGGAAGACTCTCAAAAACTCAAACTGTTTCCTTCAACATTGAAGGGAGCCGCTTTGAAATGGTTCATGGTATTAGCCACCCAATCTATTAGGACTTGGAATGATATGAAACAAACATTTTTGGATAGATACCTGGACTATTGCATGCCCACCAATCACAAGGATGAGGTATTCAAAATGGTGTAAAAAGAAGATGAAAATTTGGAAGATTTACTTGAAAGATTTCAATACAACTTAAAAAGAGCAAAGATGAAAAACTTAGA
The DNA here is from genome assembly GCA_034641835.2 of Pinus albicaulis. Taxonomy (NCBI): domain Eukaryota; kingdom Viridiplantae; phylum Streptophyta; class Pinopsida; order Pinales; family Pinaceae; genus Pinus; species Pinus albicaulis. The sequence continues at coordinate 76,428 of JAXQQM020088732.1, forward strand.
TGAGGAAAATTTGAAATCCCTTATATTAAAAGCCATCAGAGATGAATGGATAGAAATTTTAAACATGATGGGGAAAGGAGACATTTCTCAACTTCCACTTCGTGACATAACATAACTATGTGTCCATCTCTCAAGGGGAAAATCTAAAACAGGAAAAGGGCCTAGAGATCCTTCTTTTATCAGGGCAAACAAATCTGCAATTGGATCAGTAAGTAGGTCAGAGATTGGAAATATGCTTGATGATTTCAAAACTGATATCTTAGGGAGCCTTAGTGAACAACTAGACACCCTTAAAATTCAAAACAAGCAGAAAGCAGAAACTGATGCTCTAGCCATATTTTGTCCGAAATGTAGGAAGAAACATGATTTAAGGGAATGTCCCTTGGATGCAAAAGTTGTAGAAACATGTATGATTTGCTCAGAGAATCATGAGACCAAGGATTGTCCTTCAATTCCTGGACTCAAAGTTGTCTTTCAAGAAGACCCAAATTCAGTAGAATCTCTTTGTTTTGTTGCAAGAAGACCTTGGCAGGGACAACAAACTCAAGGGTTTAGCAACCCTATGAATCTTCAAACCCCACCAAATTGGAATCCTTGGCAACAACCTTGGCCCCAACCTCAAAATCCATATCAGTTATGGGCACAAGGTATGCAAAATCCTTATGGGAGATTTTCTCAATTTTATCAATATCCTCCATCTTTTCAAAATCAACAAGCTCCACAACTTCCAAACCCAAATCCACAACTTTCATTTTCATTTCCACAACAACAACCTTCTCAGCAAAATCCAAATCCTCAACTCATGCTTCCATTCCAACAAAAGACAAATCAACTTCCAGCTCAGCCATTGCGAAATCCTAACAATAAAAATCCTCAGAATACTTACATGATAGAAGGACAACAATTTCCTACCTATATGATTGTTCCTCTCAATGATGTACAACTCAGGTCTGGTAGAGTTTTAGAAAAACCTTCTATAGATGTCGAAGAGCAAGATACCTTTGAGGAGGACTCTCTTAAAACCAATAAGGGTTTTGAGGAAACATCTCTTCAAAACTCGAACATTCAAAAAGAGAAAGAAAAGTTAACACCCACAACTCCTATAGTTGAGCAACCTGCATCTTCATCCACACCTCCTTTCCCTGAAAGATTACAAATTGATAAAGGGGTGGAAAAACAAATCTTGTTGCCTAACTATGATTTTCTAGATGAATTAAAGAATTTTTGTATCAAGATTCCTTTGCTACAAGCCATTCGAGAGATTCCTATTCTAGCAAAAACAATAAAGGAGTTGAGTTTCAAAAGACCAGGAAGGAAACTAAAAGACACAAGAAGAATCCACCTGGTAGGAAAAATTGCAAATATCATGATGGGAAAAATTACCATGCAGAAGTATGTAGATCCAGGAAGTCCAATTGTCAAGACACATATAAATGGGATAGAAATTCCAAATACATTGATTGACTTAGGGGCTGCTATTAACATTATGAGTAGACAGACTATGGAGCAGCTAAAACTTCCTAACCTTCTTTTTACACCTACTTTACTGCAACTTGCAGATCGATCAATTATTAAACCAGATGGTGTATTAGAAGATATTTCGGTCTCCTTAGATTCTTGGGAATATCCAGTAGATTTTATGATTTTGACTCCCAAGAGTAATCTAGGAGGGCACCCACTTATCTTAGGAAGACCTTGGCTAGCCACAACTGATGCTTTCATTAGTTGTAGATCTAGGGATATGTACATTTCTAATGGTAATTCGACAAAGAAATTAAATTTGTATCCTCCAGCAAAAGCAATCACAGAAGTAGGAGACAATGAATGGGTCGATGATGAGGACACTATACAACCTGTCTTTACCATTTCTGAAATTAGTGAGGATAGTCAAATTTTGAACACATTAGAAAATTTTGAGACATCTTGAGAATATGACCCCACAAAATTTCAGTTGGAATCTGACATTGAATATTTATCATCAAGAAAAATGTCTCTTTACTCTATGGAAGAGTTCGGTAGTTCTACCATTGAGATTTTTCCAGGAAAAACATTAAATATCAACAAAAATTTGGAAAAGTCACAACAGGAGGAACTAACCAAAATCTTGCAAAAACATTCTACTGCATTTGCATGGGAGTATATTGATATGAAAGGTATTGATCCTAAGACTTGCATCCATCATATCTATATTGAGGAAAACAGTAGACCAATCAGACAACCTCAAAGAAGGATGAATCCAAACCTTAGGGAGATAGTGAAAGAAGAGCTCCAAAAACTACTCAATGTAAACTTCATTTATCCAATTTAAGATAGCCGATGGTTTCTCCTTTGGTTATAGTACCTAAAAAGAATGGTAAATGGAGGGTATGCATTGATTACAGGGAATTGAACAAAGCAACTTTGAAGGATAACTTTCCTTTGCCCTTTATTGATCAGGTATTAGATACATTAGCAGGAAAAAGGTACTTTTCATTCTTGGATGGTTTTAGTGGCTATAATCAAATTCAGGTAGCACCTGAAGATCAAGATAAGACCAAATTTACCTGTCCATGGGGAAATTTTTCCTATCGAGTGCTTCCTTTTGGGTTATGTAATGCACCCGCAACATTCCAAAGAGCAGTACTAGGAATTTTTTCTGATCTAATCCATGATTGTGTAGAGGTTTATATGGATGATTTTACAGTTTATGGTAATTCATTTGAAGAGGCATTAGAAAATTTGGAAAAATTCCTTATAAGATGTAAATAAACAAACCTTTCATTAAGCCATGAAAAATGCTTTATGATGTTTACTGAAGGTATTGTTTTGGGGCATCATATTTCAGGAGATGGAATTAAGGTTGATAGATCAAAAGTTGAAGTCATCTCCAAGTTGCCTATTCCAAATTGTCAAAGAGATGTTTGAAGTTTTCTAGGATTTACTGGATACTATAGAAGATTTATAGAAAACTTCACTAAAATAGCATCTCCACTCTTAAAAATACTTACAAAAGACTGTGAATTCAAATGGGATCTTGATTGTCAATCAGACTTTAAAACTTTGAAAACAAGAATATCTGAAGCACCTATCTTAAGAGGACCAAATTGGAAACTCCCTTTCCATATTTCTACAGATGCTTCAGATACAGCTCTAGGAGCTGTGTTGGGTCAAAAAGATTTAGTCCCTTATGCCATTTACTATACCAGTAAAAATTTGACTCCCACTGAGTTGAACTATACTGTAACTGAAAAAGAGTTTTTAGTTGTTTTTCATGCAATCAATAAGTTTAGACATTATATAACAGGCTATGAAACTTTTATTCATACTGATCATTTTGTGATTAGATATCTAATGAAAAAACCTGTTACTAATGGTAGAGTGACAAGATGGCTCCTAATTTTGCAGGAATTCAATATTACTGTGTTGGATAGACCAGGGAAACAAAATACAGTAGCTGATTTCTTGTCTAGGATTCAGAATTTTAAAGAAGATTATCCTGTAGAGGATAAGTTTCCTGATGAATACTTGTTTGCAGTAACTATTAAGACCCCTTGGTATACAGATATTGCTAACTATTTGGTTACAGGGAAACCGCCTCCACATTTATTTTTAAGTGAAAAAAGAAAGATTATTTAGGAGAGTTCAAAATATTCATGGATTTCTAACGAATTGTTTAAAACAGGGCTAGATCTTGTGATCAGAAGATGTGTTAGGGAAGATGAAATGCTTGATATCCTCAAGGCATGTCATGATGAACCACGCGGCGGACACTTTGCAGACAAAAGGATAGCCTATAAAATCCTCTCTTTAGGATATTATTGGCCTTCCCTCTTCAAAGATGCAAAACAATATGTCAAAAGGTGTGACAGCTGCCAAAGAGTAGGGAAACCTACCCTTTCAAATGAAATTCCATTGCAACCACAAGTACTCATCGAACCCTTTGAAAAATGGGCTTTAGATTTCATTGGACCTATTAATCCACCATCTAAGCAAAAGAAGTATATATTGGTTTGTACTGATTATGTTACTAAATGGGTGGAAGCCAAAGCATTAGTGTCTGCTACTAAAAATTCAGTTGTTAATTTTCTTTATGAGGATATTTTTACTCGCTTTGGTGTTCCAAGAGAAATTGTGACAGATCAGGGAAGCCAATTCACATCCAACCTGGTGGAGAAGCTGATGGAAGAATACAAAATCAAGCACAGAAGATCTACTCCTTACCATCCACAAGCAAATGGTCAAGTAGAGTCTACAAACAAAGTTCTCGAAAGCATCATCACCAAAACTGTTCATCTACACAGAAGAGATTGGGTAGAAAGGCTTCCTGAAGCCTTGTGGGCCTACAGAACTACATGGAGAAATACAACAGGACATTCTCCCTATGAACTTGTTTATGGGAAAGAAGTCCTGCTCCCCATTTAGTTCCAAGTCAAAACCTTCAAGATAGCAGTTCAATTAGGGATGGATCTATCAGAAGCCCAAAAGCATAGAATGGAGCAATTGAATGAGCTAGATGAGATCAGACAAGAGGCAATTCTAAGAACTGATTTAGTTCAATATCAAAGAGCTAAATGGAATGACAAATACATCAAAGAGAAGAAGTTTCAAGAAGGAGATTGGGCATTGCTATTTGACTCCAAGTTTAAAGATTTCAAAGGAAAATTTTAGACTCATTGGCTCGAGCCATATGAGATTGACAAGATCTTTAGCAATGGAGCGGTAAGAATCAAGACCATTGATGAATTTCAAACTCCTCTTATTGTGAATGGCCACAGATTAAAGATCTATCATAAGCCACTCTCAAAAGAGGAATTTGACAAAATGTTTCAAGATAATTCTGCAACAAGGCTGGTGAAGAAGAATCCTTCTTCTCCACCAGCCTAGCCTTTGTTCTTTTCAGTTTCAAGTAATATATATATATATATATATATATTATAAGCCTGAAAACAAATCACTGATTGGCAGTTTTATACAGAAAATGTAGGGTGAAAATCAGGAGCACCTGACACCCTATATTTTCCAAAAAAAAAAAAAGATTTTCTCTCTCTCTCATTTCACAAGTTTTATGACAACCCACTCCATTTCATTCCACTTCATTCCACTCCACTTCATTTCATCTATTTCATTTCATTTCACCAATAAAATTTTTCTTTCATGACCATTTTCATTCAGTCAGTTATCATCCATCTATTTCCATTCATCCAAATAATTACTGTGTCAGTTTCCGCAGCTGACACCAGTTTCCGCAGCCAGAAGCAGTTTCTGCAACCACCACTCTGTTTTTCAAAAATTTACAGTCAGATGTTAGTTCAACAATCATGAAATCAAATGCAGGTATGAAGACATATTATGAAGACATGGGGCATTCAAAGACATCAATGAGGAGCAACTGATTGAAGACCAATGAAAAATGGCAAGAATTCCAAGGTATGAGTAGAAATTTATTTCAAACGGAATTTCAAGCACATTTTTACATAGTTATAAACCATAGCTCCATTATATGCAATGATTGCGTTGATAACTCCATAGCCATCCCACGATCTCTATACGATTCCCCCACAATCTTTGCATTCATTTCTAAACGGCCTCATAATCAAGCCTCCGGTCTTCACTAGTGTTCGGATATACGCTGATACTCCACATGTAATTAAGGAACGTGGTTGATTTGACTACGGCTTCTCTTAACCGCACAAAATCCGTAGCTGTTTCATAAATGTGCTTGCATCTACTCTGCAGCCACTCAATTTTAAATACTGCCGAATGCACTTTTCTTCCCCTACAGTTCTATTGACCTTACGGCTACATTTCCACCGTGCTCACATAAGCTTTCACCCCATTTTATTCTATGTTTCGCTTCATTCCGTCTACCTATTCTCTGATATCCGCTTACAGTCACTGGCCTCCTTCATAAACCCTGATCATTTCAGCCGTCTTACCTCCGCTAAACCCTCCTCACGCAGATGATTTCAAAGTACAGAAGTAAGGATGGGTCAGTTGTTGAGAGCAGAACTAGAGGGACCCAAATTTATGGAAGGATACCCGCAAGTCAAAGACATACTGAAAAAGGAAAAATGGCTTCGGTTTATTCAAAAGTTCAAAGGCTACCATAAGGAGGTAACAAAATCTTTTGCGAGATATTTCAACCATTTGGAGGTGGAGATTGGGGACCTCAAATTTACAGTGACTGAGGCATCCATAGCAGCAGCTACAGAACTCCCTCAAGAAGGTGAACGTTGGTTCAAGAACAAGAGCATTGCTGAAGAAGCCTGGAGAGTGATCCTACGTAACCCAGGTATGGATGTCACCATTTTCAAAAAGGGAATTCCTGTTCATGCTTTAAAAGAGGAGTGGGCTAGTTTACTGTTGGTTATTCAAAAGTTTATCACCTATGAGGGCCGTTTTGGATCAATGTACATGTATCATACCCGACTGTTGATGAACTTCCTAGACAACCAGTCCCTCAATCTGCCATACTTTTTATTAAACAGTTTGAAAAAGATGTCTGTAACCATCCAGAAGCATCTAGGGGACATAGAACCACATTTGTATCACCATGGTCTCGTGAAAATTTTGGTAGAAAAAAAATTAAACGAGAAAAAGGACACTTGGGAGCAGTTCTTAGTTAGAAATTTCTTTGAAGAACCTCAAGAAACTATTGAAGGAAGTACATCAAAAAGAAGTAGAAGAAAGAGAACAAATGATAAAACTCAAAGCACTCCTACAAACACAGTTGAAAGAACTAGTAGAGAAGAAAGACTGTCTAAAAGGAGGAAGGAAGAGACCGAGGGTAAAAAGCCAACAAAATAAAAAGAGAAAAGAAGCATTGAGGCTGTGCATCAAACCCCTTCCTCAGAAGAAGACCATCAAGTATTTTCTGAGAGACTAGTTCACCTTCAGGAACAGTCAACTATGGCCAAAAAGAAAGGGAAAGAAAAACAGAAGCAAGAAGACAACAGTCCATAGTATGTAAGAAGAAGCAGCAGGCTTAAAGGAAAGTGGAAGAAAACACAAACAAAAGGACCTCATTTTATTGATTTGGGAGAAGTAACACCTGAAAAAACTCCAGCTGGCCATAGTCCATCTCATTCTCAGCCAAACGTTGAACATAGTCCACCTCATTCTCAGTCAAACGTTGAAGCTAGTCCTCAAGACGTTGACATGAGCCCTTTTCAGCCAGATTTTGAAGTCAATTCTCCTCCACAGCATTTTGGGGACAGCCCAAGGAAAACGACACCCGAGATAGATCCAAAGCAGCAAGAGGTGTATGATTACATAGAATCCTTAGAAAGAATAGCCACGGGTCCCAACACTTCATCCACTCAGCCTCACATAGCACAAGAAGCTCTAGTCCAATCGTTGAAACAAGAAGTCTTTGAGTTGGAGGTTTTAAATAGACATATTAAAAATGAAAATGAAGCATTAAAGGAGCAAAGAAGATTGGACAAGATCATTCATGACAACACTATGCTACATCTGGGACTGTGGCGCAAAAAGAACAGGAAATTGAAGAAGAAATGCAAGAAGATAAGTAGAGCACTGATTAATCTCAAACTCAAATGCTTGATGAAGAAGCCCAGGATGTTAGCAGCACCAAGAAAGAGGAAAAGAGGACTGGATGTACTAGAAAAGGTATCAGGGCATATGAATTGAAGGAGGATGATCAAAATTTTGGTTGCTTGGGGACATGCAACACCTTCACAGTGGGGGTATGTTGAGTCCCAAACTTGCATCTTCCCTATACACCTTTCTAGACTTTTTCCATTTACCTGGAACTCCTAAGTCATCAACATCATTTCATATTAATCATAAAAGAGCATTTAAAGTGGTTTTTAACTATGTTTTGTGTCTGCTGTTTGAATTAGATTTTTTCTCATTGAGCTGCGGAATCTTGTCACTTTCCGCAGCTGCTGCAACTTTCCGCAGCCATTTTGCTAAAGTATATATTGCAGGTGTCTTCAGGCAAATCGAGCCACATGGGAAAGTTGGAAATGACATGGACATGGATCGAGTCCTATTGGCTCATTCGAATTCACCTAAGAAAGCCATGGTCAAGGTAGTCAAGCGGTGGTCAACCGAAGAGTCCCACGGTGACAGAACTCTGTTTTTCACCACGTGAAGGCTTGCATGACCGTTTCTAAATCATGGGAGACATATCAACACCTGTAAACGGCCCCATAAGCCGAATCCAACGACCACTCTCCATATATTTAATCTTCACGGCAGCCATGATGCTAGATTTCTGGACGTGGTGGTTCACGTGTCTTCTATCAGCGCAGAATGTAGGAAATTAGTTATGTCTTCCTCTGTTATAAATAATGCGTTCTCATACGCATAGTAGTTAGCCGGTGTAATTTAATTTGCTGGATAGAAAGCCCACTGTGCCGTGACATTGTTTCTTTGTTATGACTGCATTTTAAATATATGAGAAGACTCTGTTCATAAGCTTAATTCGTGGTTGATAGCTACTTCCTGAGGATTGTGCAGACGGCCCCTGCACACGCCGAGGTTTTGTGTATTACTGTATAGTTTCATGCTTCATTTCCTTATGTTCATTGTGCCATAGTCCTTCACGTGTATATATTACATCTTTTATGGTATTAACGTTTTATTTCTGTTCATAATTTTTCATGTTTTATACTGCTGTTAACTGATCAGTGTCTTTGTTCCAGATTATAATAGGCAGCCAAGGCATTTGCACATAGTTTACAAAGACTAATGACATGGAATCAATCTTGTCCTTCTGCTGATTTCTTTTTCTTAATTTTTAATTCCAGCATTGTTTTATTCCTTTTAGTTTTGTACATTTGCTTTACTAGTTAGTTAGATATTAAACTGCTCATGTCATTATCAGTTACCTTCGAAAGCCATAGCGAGACTAATGGTGAGGGATTGAAGTATGAATGTGTAGTTTGATGTTAGTTTACTTTTCTGCAAATTAGATATTAAATTGCTCATGTCATTATCAGTTACCTCCGTAAGCCATAGCGAGACTAATGGTGAGGGATTGAAGTATGAATGTGTAGTTTGATGTTAGTTTACTTTTCTGCAAATTATATATTAAATTTCTCATGTCATTATCAGTTACCTCCGAAAGCCATAGCGAGAATAATGGTGAGGGATTGAAGTATGAGTGTGTAATTTGGTATTAGTTTATTTTTCTGCAAATTAGATATCAGATTACTCAAGTTGTTTATGATTACCTCCGAAAGCCATAGCGAGACTAATGGTGAGGGGTCAGAATATGAGTTGATGTAATTTTATTTTAGCTTTACTTTGCTTGCAATCTTTGGATTTCTTTGAGTACAGTTTCTTTTGTGTTTAGACAGCAGCAAGGGTAATGGGTTTCATGATCAATAGTTCATTGTTTGTTTAACTAGTATAGTGGCACATTTTCATTTTCTTTTAGGAATTAATTTTGTCATTGTATGTTTCAAAATCCTTTTGAAGTTTGAAGTTTGGGAAATCATTATAAAGGACATCATTGCCTTGAACATTCATAACCATACTTGTCTTTTAAAATTTCCATCTCACATTAGGAAACCAACCAAGATAAATAAAAACCCAAAAACGACAAAAAGTAAGAGATAGGTTATCTTGCACATATAGTGCGCCACACTTCGTCAGCCTACGAATCCCGGATTGACAAATTAATGTAGCAATTTAGGACACACTAAATTGACCAAACAGCAGCTACACTGCAACTCCGGCATTTTACTACTTTATGTATTTTAGCCAATCCCTTAGAGGATTGATGTAATAATGTTTCCTAGGGTTGAGATCTTTCTCCCCTATATTTATTTGAGAATATAATTTCATATCATTCCATATGTATCATATTTCAGTCATTTTCCCTTATAGACTACGGAGTTATAGAGTAGCTGGGTTTATGCAGCAATGTATTCTCTTGTTTATGTACATTTTCCTTGGAGGCTGATTTTCACTTACCTTGAGAGGTATTTTCCTCAAGGATCATGTATCATATATGCTGCTATACATGATGTATCAGATTTGCACTCTTCTCATATTTTAAGGGTCTTTATTTCACTGCTATTACATGTGGAAGTTTTCATGCTGCTGAAGATTCCCTTATTTAGCATTGTTTCGGTTTACATGTTGGTGGGAGATCTGAATAACCTTCTTAAGGTTATTTCTTTGAGCTTATATTTTGTAGGGAGTTGGTATCAGATATTTTCCAAGGCATCTCAGCATTGGATGGCCTTATTTTCTCAATGGCTTCCTTATACAACGTCCTCATGGGCAGCTGGTGCAGAAATTGCTTGAAGGGAATTATTAGCTCTTGACAAGTTCTATTGTCAGAGTCTGCTAGTGGGCTAGGTAGCCTCTGGATCTCATTATTCCTTATGAATATGAAATATCTAGTAAATGCCCCAGCAGTAAATCTTTGAGATAGTTCAGTTTTTATTGTTAATACAACCGGAGTGGAAAAATAGGAACATCTAAGATGTTCTCGATGGAGAAAAAATTTCCCCATTTGGGATATTATAGTGGTATCAGAGCTTTGAACTTGGCTCAGCCTGTGAAGTTAAAATTTCAGAGAAGAAGAGGTCAGATATGATGCAGAAGATGAGATCAATCTTATCAGTTTTGGGTCCAACAACAACCTCTCCAAGGAGGTTGAGAAAATAGAAGGAGAAGTGGAAGGACCATGCACTTCCTATTCTCACAGAAGAGCAGAGCAGAAGCATGGAGAACAATTGGAATTCGAATTCTAAGTGAGTATCTGGTGAATATGGAACAAACCCTAGAGTATTCCAAGAGGCTCTATCTTTTTCACACTTGTTCAGCAGAAAGAGGAAAGGACTTGGTTGTTCAGCCATGGGAGGAGTGCAAGGGGTTCTACTCTTGCTGATTTTTCTCAAGATCTTGATCATAAGATGTGGCAAAGGATGGAGGAGCCCTCACCATCAAAGGCACATGCCAATGCTGTTACATTCATGGAGGATCAGCCTCCACCTTCAGCTATTGAGGCAACCAACACATTTGAGGAGGAGACTCTTGCAGCAAGATTCCTCCAAAATCTCTCCAAGGTATGCATGAGTTTTCATCTATCATGGAGGATTGTACATTATTGCATTCTGATTGTCTTGAGGAGGGTAGTTTTACTGCACTGTGCCATTATTGGAGGAAGAAACCCTCATCATCCTCATGCACTATTGATGAGCCATGCACCACATGTGAGGATGGGGTTTTGAAATTTTGAAGAAGATTGCATTTCAATGTCCCATGAAATGCAAGAGGAGAAATTTGTTTTGGGAAAATGGTAGCTCTTATGAAAGAGGTACCAAGTGGTAGGATACTTACACCAAAGAGCAGAGCTTTGTGGATTATATGTGCCCAGCGGAAATGTGGAGGATCCATAACCCATAGGTCCCAGGATCATTTCACACTTATTACACTTGATGGACAAAGGGGAGAGTATGGATGCATCATGATGGGGTGGAATTTATCTTACCACTCATTATGTTTCCATTTCAGATTGGGTATGGTGGAAGTATATGGGAGCATCAAACATTTTGTTTCTCAGATTTTGTTTGCATGTTGCGGGAGCAAGAGGAGGCACTAGCATAGTGCAAGAGGATTGCTCTTAGATCTTGGATTCCAGGTAGCACCTTCTTCATGGGAGGAGCACTACATTGTAGCAACATTATGGGAGGAGTATTTGGCAAGATTCATGTCAAAGAAGGAGGCTTGAGATCACAGTGGCCCTACTCCAAAGGCCAGCATCACTGTCACTTGAGAGCTTGAGTTACTTGTTGGAGTGTCTTCCAAGCCACTTCACAAGCGATGCGTTTTGGAGGCATGTAGGTGATTATCATGAAGGATTAATGGAGGAAAGCATTCCTCACTACATTTTGACTCTCTTGGCTTGGTTGCACAAGCACAAGAAGAGGGATCTACATGCATAAATTTTTGGGTTCTTATTTCATGCACTTCCTTGCATATCCTTCATTGATGGAGGAGTCCACTTGGAGGGATTTCTAACGAATGTATATCAGAATTTGTCTAGATGCATAGCCCAAGAGATGATGAGATGGTTGGCACAACCACTCCCCTACTATGTTGCAGTAAGGGGGAATTTTCATTGTTGCCATTTTCAGCTCAAAGGCCAAAGTACATGATGAGGGAGGTAACTTTTGTGACATGCCTTGTACTCTTTTATCTTTATGAGCAGCATATCAGATCAAGAGGGATCATTCCTTCTTGAATATTGTGTTTTTTTGTACTTATGGTTCATTGCAGCAAAATTATGTCCATTTCATTAGTGGTTTGTGGGGGAAAGCCACATAGTTTTGGTGTGCACCTCTGGCACCAAATTTTGTTTTTTATGATCACATCTTGCTAGATAAATGTGGCAGCAAACAAGTGGCTGAAAAGACACTTGTTATTTAAAATTTTGAGGCAGGCCAAAGATGCCCTGCATTGTATCCATGCATGGGACCAAATTTCACCTCCTTGCTCTCATAAGTTTATGCTTCCATATGTTGTTAATGGAACGTTGTTTAGAGGAAGCACTATTTTGAAGGAGGAAAATGAATTGAAGATGCCCATTGGGAGTATGATTCTCCCTACTACTTGATCTGTGTCTTTTAGAAACATTTTAGCACATGTGTTAATTAATTCACTTTAATTATTTAATTTTCCTAAGTTTAGAGTTATGAAATCCAATAAAATAATTAATTATTTGAATAACTTGAACACTAACTGAAATTTCACAAAACACTTTCTTGGTTTTGAAGTTAAAGTGTGTCCTAGCCCCTCCAAAATATTTCAGGGCTAGATCACACATGATGCTACACCAACTATACAAAATATCAACACTCCCTCTTAGCATGGAGTGTTCTCTAGCAATGCATTCACACCATGCACTACAAGATATGGAAGTTGGATTCTATGCTGTTAATGCTTGGCCTGCTACCCTCCATCCACTGTATTGTTGATTTTTGTGCTATTTCCCATGCCACTGACACATCTGTATTGCAACTCCCTCTCAACCTGTTGCATCATGCTTCCCATAGCACTACCACTGCTAATTGTTACATTGCAACTCCATTTCCGAGAAGTAAGCAACTGAAGGACTCTTGCCCAACTATTTGACAAATAATTCAGGCTACCTTCCATCAATGAAGCTCCCTGGATGCTGATTTACACTTTCCTCTTGGAGGCACTGTTATGCTGCAACACTGCACTACGTGAGCACAACCTCTTTGTGCTATTGAAATCCCATCAGCCCCTCTATGATGTTACCTCCACGCTGCTACTTCCTCTACATTACGCTGCTCCCTTTTCAGCTCTTTAGCTCCCCCTTCTACCTCAATGTGACCTTTTTCAACCATCTCTTGACTCATCCCGCTACCGTCTTAAGGCTCCCATAGCTCATATGTGATCCAAGAGTAGGGTTGACTCAAGGATCCGGCCACTATCTGTAGATGCTCTACGAATCCATGTCACCCCACCTCTTCTCTCAAGGTGCATGAGCACTCATAGATGCATCATCATCAGTGTCGTCATCCTTTTCTGCTACTACCTTGGAATCAGAAGATCATTTGTCCTTCTTCGTAGGAAAAGTGTTGGTGAAGTGTTCAAGATCGCCGCAGTTAAAGAACCAGACCTTGGAAAGGTCCTTCTTATTCTTCCCTTATTGATTCCTTTCCTTTGATGCAAGGGATGCATCATCCTCCTCTTTGATCTTGGCTTTTACACTTCCACCACTGATATTATTCCTCTTGGTGATCCTCCTGATCTCCTCTTGGTGGAGGATACCCCACATGTCTTCCCATGATGGTAATGCCGCCCTTCCTAGAATTCTCTAGAAAAACGTTTCCCATTCCTCGGAGATTGCATTCAGGGCATTCCTCACTAAGAAACCCTCATTTAGAGTAGCACCTATGCCAATCAGTATATCTCAGATAGCTTGAAGCCTGAAGAGGAATGGATATATCTCTTCACCCATCATCATTTGGAACAACCGCATTTGGTTCTCTAGAAGCATTCTTCGTTGGATAGAGCCTCCTTGGTACATTATGTCCAAGGCTACCCAAATGTCATTTGATTTAATATTTCCACAAGTATGAGGTAAAATGTGGTCCTTGACTTCGTCTATGATCAAAAACTTAGTCTACACTTGATTTTATTCATACTTATTTAGAGTATCTACATTGGTTGGTACAACAAGAACCTTCTATGTGTGATCTTTGAGACCATACTCATCCACTATTGATAGGATTCTGGCTTTCTAGTTAACATAGTTGGATATAATGTCCAATCTATCTTGATCCCTCAGTCCATATTGCACCATCTTGCTCAAATATGAAATAAACAATACTTCTTCTCCCTCTGGATTTGGGTTTCTTGGTGACTAGAAACCCTCCAGTTTCTACTTCTGCTGAAGACTAATTTCCCTCATGGAAATATTTCACCCAAACAAAATCAGACAACACTCTCTGATCATCCTAATCGAATCTCGAATATGTTCGGCTAAGATCTGCTAATCAATTGTCTTCCTCCCACCTTTGTTGACTTAGCTAGGCACAATTATGCACCTGCAGAATCTCCACCACACCACCATTGTTGAAGATCTGAAGCACTACTTCTGAATCTTAGAAAAAAAATTCTGCAACTGAAGTATTAACTGGACTGTGTCTCACTAACTGGTCCAGCGTAGCCTCAGTGATGCTCAAAAGTGGACTGCGTAACCCTAGACTAGGTGAAGTAGTCCTTATGCTAACCTAGGAAGGGTCTGCGTAAGCTTGATGGCCTTCTGCAGCTTCAGTGTTGTCCTTTCCTAGATCTACGTTCTCTATTGTCAAGATGCCCTTTCCAAATCTGCTACTTCTTCTGCCACCCTGCAGAAAAATATTTCTTCAGTTGATTGCTGGAGATTCAACTTGATCTACTATTACTCTGATACCATGTGAAAATTATACTGAAGTATCATGGTTTATTTCTCCTGCTTTATTTAAATTATTACAAGTTATTTACAGAATTTATATTCATAAAATATAGAAATAAACACAACTAAGTTCTACACATGCTGATCATTTACTGAATAATACGCTCATCCAACAAAGTAACACATGGATTTTTGGACATAAGTCCCCGGAAAAACCCAAAGCAGGAAAATCGGTGGAGCAGATATGAGGGTTTATTTTATTAAGTAGATTCTGAGTACAATAAATCTGGGTTCTAGATCTGGAAAACCCGACATAGAATAAAATAAATCAAGTCTGTAGCTAACTTGTAGATCTAGGACCAAATATCTGACAGATCCACACCCTCAAATGGGATTTACAAGGCTCAACCCAGATATGGCCCTAGAAACCCCAACACTGCCCCTGAAGCCCCAGCATCAGCTCTGCTAGCCTCATAATGCCACTGCGCTTCCCATAGAGGGACTGTGTAACCCCTGAGAGGGTGACATAGGCCTTACGCTGGCCTTGGGGACCTTCTGCGTAATTTTTGAAGCTTTATGGATCCTTTGTGTTATCCCACGTAGCACTTGCGTAGCTGCTGTGCATCACCTGCGTAGCTGCTACTCTGCTTCTCTGCATTGTCATCGTTGCTTCTCCTCTGCCTATTACTAACTCTTGGCTGTGGGATCCAATCATCCCCTTAGCCAATACTACCCATCGTTGTGGAAAATTCCTCCATAAATTCTTAGCAATCCTTTCCCTAGAATTCCAGATCTATTTCTCAGCTCTGCAATTGTGTATGTCTCCAACTGAACCTGAAGCCTTTCTCTTATACTTTTTCGTTGAAGCCTTCAATGGGTGAGATTAAAACACTCATCAACGGTTGAGATTAAAACACTACTTGATCCATGTCTTTTAGAACATTTCAGCACGTGTTAATTAATTCACTTTAATTATTTAATTTTCCTAAGTTTAGACTTAGGAAATCCATTAAAATAATTAATTATTTGAATAACTTGAACACTAACTGAAATTTCACAAAAATTTTTATAGGTTTTGGAGTTCAAGTGTGTCCTAACCCCTCCACAAAATTTCAGGGCTATAGCACACCCGATGCTACACCAACTATACAAAATCTCAAGACCTTACACAATCATAAAGGATGTGGGTGAAAATTATTTGAATTGAGCATTCCCCCTTTCATTTTCTTGCACTAATTATTTAGTGTGGAGTCTCTTTGACTATATTTTCCACCTATGTTGGACACCTAAGAGGTAGTTGAGTAATTTTCCGACACAAAAATTGATCTTGATGGAATTGAATAGGCTATAGTCGATTGGATCATGGACACCAAGATAAAGGCCATCCATTAACAACACATACAACTCTATTTGGTTGTCAAAGTAGGGAAGTTTCTTCACCAAGGCAAGTGTCTCACAAGGAGCCAAATTAGGGAAAATTTTCCCATCTGATGTGAGAACTTGATGAAATGGAGACTTCCTAATGGGGGATAAATAATCCAAGTGGATATTAGTGGCCACCCACCTTGTCCACTATCTTAATGGTTCTCTATCTTCTTGGAAAATTTTCTATGATTTTTTATCCCAAGCTTCTAGAGATCTTTTCAAGCCCTAAACAATGTTCTTTGGAAATTTGGGGGGCCACGGTCATTAACCAATTCTTTAGTGGGACTTATTAAGAATTTATGATGAGTACCTTTTCCTTATTTTTTATTAGTGAGTAAAGTGTTGGCCTCTACAACCTTGAAGACTAGGTTGGCCTTAGGAAGCCAAAGCATCTTATTGAATAAATTGGGATTCAAGGGAATGGGATTTATGCTATAATATTTAAGTCATATATGTCTCATTTTACTTTCAAATCTATTAGCAAACTTGGAAACCAACTATGAGAAATCAAATACTTCAAGCATGCACCCAACATGTACAATGCCCAAGGTCCATGCCTTGTTGTTACTATTTTGGTTGTGTCTTGAATACCACTAGTAAGCAATAGAGCACTGAAAATCACAATCACGCTTTCCAAGTGTGTTAATAGTATCTCCACAAAAATCATCTTTTTTTCTATTCAACATCTTTCCTTTGATACTTATTAACAACATTCAACTAGAAAATAAACTGAAATATTTTTAATTTGAGAAATTTGATGGTATAAATATCTCATTAACCCATTGTATGTGAATACATGTGAGGAGAGGTGGCTCATAAATAACAATTAATTCTTTAATTAAAAAATATAGATGAATCTTAGCAAAAAATGTGCCTCATTCATTACA
Organism: Pinus albicaulis; assembly: GCA_034641835.2. Lineage (NCBI taxonomy): Eukaryota > Viridiplantae > Streptophyta > Pinopsida > Pinales > Pinaceae > Pinus > Pinus albicaulis. The sequence continues at coordinate 93,630 of JAXQQM020088732.1, forward strand.
AGAGGGAAATTCTATCGTGCAAATTATGCAGTGGGTGTGACAAGAATTTAACGAATATGGTATGTGGGATGCAAGTATGGGATAGTGTCAGGTAAGTTCTACTGCACCCGCATATAAAATGAGTGGTTAACTAAAAAAATGGCTAAGTGTGGAGCTTTGTGGGTTGCTTCAAGTTTTGTGATAGAGATTCATGTCGGCTTTGTAATGTAGGGGAGTTAGTGAGAAAAAGGTCTCCCATAACTCATATAAAAATAAAATGGCTAAGTATATAAAATGGTTGTAATTTTTAGGTTGCAGAAATGTGGGTGCAAATTGTAGAATGTGGGATGCATATGTAGGATAAATTAGAGGAAAATATAACCTACAACTGATATTATAAACAAAAATGTCTAAGTGTCATAATTTTTTCAAGTTTTGAACTATGCATGAAACAATTGGGTAAAAGGAAGCCCTGCAATCCACATATGTGAGAAAAAGACTATGTGATGAAAAAAGAAATATTGCTAGTTGCAATAGAGGGTTAAGAAAGACATAATACTTTTGATCAATGAATGTTGGTCAATATTGTTGCATCTTGCCTCCTTTGAGGAGGAACAAAGTATAATTGGAGTATCCTTGAAATATCTAGGATCTTCAACTTGGGTTTTTCCACCATGCTTCCTAACCAGTCAGGAGACTAGAGTAAGCATGAGACGATTATGTTTTTCCACCTGTTATATATTGTAGCAATAAAGGATAAATTTGACTTATGCCTTAGTCAAATTTAGTAATTTTATTTTGCATATCAGTAGGATGACTTGGATTGAAGTAAACTTGTGTGATATGGCTTTGTCTACTAGTTTACTCAGTAAATTTGAGTTATAGGCTAGAAGTAGAGTTTTTCATGTAGTGATTGCTAAAATTTAGAAATCTAGTTCATTTATTTTCAATTTTACTTATCCAAATGGAAAATGGCCTACACCCATGGTATTCATCCACCCATGGTATTTATCCATGTTGGGTGTGGAGCTTGATTATCTTGTTTATTTTGTATCACAGCGTTGGACCCCTGTGCCTTAATGGGGTGGCAACGTCGCCCATAATTAAATGTCGCCTGGGGGGTCCAAGGAGGGCAGCTACAACTTTATGGAGCGCCCCCCCCCCCCTCCCCCTGGTGGGGGCTTTCGAGGGAAGCGCTGTAATGTTCCAAAATTTTCATGAAGAAAATTGGAACATTAATTTTTGCTTATTTCATCTAGGAGATGAATAAAATGGGTAAAAGGCCCATGAGCAGGAATAATATCCTTCATAATGTAAAAAGGATCAATGGAGCAGGTTAATTTTTCACCTTCCAGTGTGAAAAGGGGTAATTCCATGAGGACAAGGTCAAGTTTGACCAAGTCAACAACACTACCTAAAGGTGTAGCTTGCATGAGAAGACAATGCAGTTTTGGAGGGAGAAAGACTCCTTATGGATGAAACCCTAATGTGTTGGGTCCATGGAAAAGAGGTATTCACTTGTATAAGAAGAGGAGGAGGCATCCATAGTGAGACATCTTGGATCATTTGATTATTTGTCTATTCAGACAAATTGCACACTTCGGTTGTTCAGCAAAGTTGCAGTGTTGCTTAGCATGAGGGATTCCTATTTAGGATTTCCTCTCCTTCTTGAGAGGCCTCTTGCAGGATTTCACTTCATCTTCTCCACATCTTGGCTCAAGGCCAAAGCCATTCTTCAGATACTGCATTATTTCTGCTCAAGTATAATGCAGTGTTGTTGGGGCGTTGCAGTGGAGGGTTCCACAACACTTCTCTTTGGATTATCTTTCAGAGGAGGGAGTTTCTCTTACTCCAGGAGGTTAGTGAAAGGGATTTTAGAGATATTTTTTTTATCTTGGCACCAAGGCCAACATCTCCCATCATAGATAGCGCAGCCCATCCTCTAGACTGTGTTATTCCAGTGCACATTTGCAGTGAGAGGTTGCACCAGCTTATTATAGGGCAAGATCTTCAGTGCCGGGATCAGCCTTGCATTGAGATATCCATTGGAAGATTTTTGTTTCAGTTTGAGCATCATCTTCAGCCATATCCATGTATTTCTAGTATTTATTTGCAACTGCTGCCCAGCAACTCCGACATTTCTGCAGATTTGCCAATTTCATGTATATTGTAGCCAATCCTTCCAAGGATTGTGTATTTTGTTGTATTAGTGTTTCCAGGGGTTGAGAGCTTGCTCCCACTCATTTATTTGAGCTGTTATTGACATATCATTCTATATTCATGTATTTTTTTGCAGTTTCTCCAATGAACCGTGTTATGTTAGTCATATGAGTTTCCTGCATAACAGTGTAGATGTATTTCCTTGTACAAGTCTAATTGAGGCTTTCATTGCCCAGCTTGAGTGATTTATTCCTCAAAGTATTGTACACATTTTATGCTATATCATATATTTGTTGGCTATACTTCTCTTCATGTGTTCACATTCATAGAATAACGATGTTTCTCCATATCTTGTGCTTGCATATGTTGCAGTCCCTTCATTGGGCATTTTCTGAGGACATCTAAGTGTGGGAGACCTGTTTAACCCACTTAGAAGGATTTATTTGGCGCCATATCCTGGATTTCATTCTTAGGCACATTTATCTAAGGTATCCAGGTCCTGGTTTCAAATCCCGTTGCCTCCATTTCTGGAAAATGCGTTTTCTAGCCATGGACTGCTAGCTGTTCCGATTTGGGAACATTACAGTGGTATCAAATCACCTTTCTTGGCTCAGCCTGTGGTATTCATGCCCAAGAAAGAAGAAGAATATGATGATAAATAATATGAGCTTGATCTCATCTATTTTTAGAACAGAGAAGAGCCTCTCCAAGGAGGATAAGCAGAGAGAAGAGGAAGGACCCTGCACTTCCTATTCTCATCAAGGAGACAAAGAAATAAGCAGAAGAAAAAATCCATCTTTTGGAGAAGAAAAATAAAAAGGGGATAAGCTTACCAAGCTTCTTCCTAAATATTTTCACATGATTCATGAAGAGTATGAGGAGATCTAGAGGAAGTATAGAGAATCTCCTAGAGGGTTTGATTCAAAAGAAAACTCTAGATTGGAGAAGTGTGAGCATGCAGCTACACACCATCTTGTACAACGGAGTCACATGCCCAGGATTGTCAGAAGAGAGATATAAAGGAGAGAAGAGGTTTCTAGGAGGGAAACCCTTAGTTATTTCTTGAAAGAGTATGAGTCTCAAACTCAGAAATACCGAGATCATCTCAGTTTTTCAGAGTTTTTCAAGATGAAGGTGAATGGAAAAGAGCAACAGGATAGATTTCATCTATATTTCTTTGAGGATTCACCTCTATGTTCAGCCAAATCTTGGGTGGAGGATTTAGAGACCTTCTTGCAGTAGCACCATATGCCAGAGGATGAAGCCATCAAGATTGCAGTGCTGCATTTGAAAGGTAAGGCTTTTGCCTGGTGGATTTTTGAATATTTTTCTTTGAGGAATGTAAACATTGCATCTTATTCAAATTTCACTAAGGCATTAGTGAAAATATTTGATGAAAAGATTCATGAGACACCCATGGTGGAGGTAAACCATAAAACTCAAGTAGAAACCTTGCATGAAAACTTGCACCATACTTTTCCGGAAGAAAGGTTTTCATCTCACACCTTTGAGTAAAGGAGCATGGAGATCTCTTTTTCAAAAAGGGATCCATTCATTGGAGATTTTCCAATTCATGTTGCAGATATTGAGGAAAATAGTGCTATTAGATCTGCAGTTTATCTAGCACCTCATGCAGAGGAAAGAGGAGCTCTTGCTCCAAATAGAGGGATGCTTGCATCTTTGCAAGAAAGTCCCCAGGATCTCATATGTGGAGATCGAGGCACAACTCATGTTCTATCTGTGCCATTGTTGAGGAGGTGTAGAACCATGGAGACACAAGGAGGAGATAGGGAGGATGACTATCATGATTTGATGAGGAGCACACATCCCTATTCATTTTTGGAGGTTGATGCACCTAAGGAGGTGATTGGATTTCGCAGTGGAAGCATGGAGAGTTATCTCCATTAATCTATTCAGTCATCTTTTGATGATGATGTCTCATTGCATGGAGGCATTTTACCGGGGAGACCACTGGATCAGTAGAGGAGGATGGATGCTTCACTTTTTGGGGCACCAATAATTGATTTTAGGAGGGTGGAAACCTGGAGAGAGCTTGATACAACTCTAGGAGTCTAGGGTAGACTCAAAGAGAGAGAGAGCATTCTCTCAACATCATCAATACCCACTTCCTTTTCAAATTCTGCACTGTGGCAGAAGCAGCAGGGGAAGGACAACAGCCTTTCAACTTGCATCCTTGGCATGGGAAATTTCAAAGGAGAAGATGACCATATGATAGGTGCTCTTCATGAGAGATCATCAGCGCTGTCACTATGGAGATTAGATCCACATTGGAGCTCATAGCTGTTGGTGGAGTATTCCGAGGATATTTTTACTTGCATGATATTGGATGGCCAGTTGCACTTGGAGGAGTATGCAGTTAGAGATGGGGTCTGTTAGGTCTCTGTAACAAGCAAGATTGGCAAAGTCTGATCACAGAGTTAACATCATTTCAACCAACTTTGGGATTCTAGGATCTAGCCCTCCTGAATCCGGAGAGGGATCTCTCCAATATGTACAAAGATGGATATTGTCTTTGAAGTTTAGGGTGATGATATTAGGCTAGTTATGAAGGCCAAGGGTTTTGTTTGGTTTTCTTGGATGGTTGAACATAGTTGTTGTCTGAGACGGAAAGATCTATATGCGAATAGGTTCAAAGGTGAGAATTTGCAAGTAAACAAAATAAGCTTTGATTCTAAAGAAAGATGATGGCAAGTTTTCAATCCATTGGGCTATGGAGTCATAAGGGAATTTAATTGAAACATCCAGGTTCAAGAGTAATCTATGGGGAAAGTCATCTAGGCCTAAGGATCTCTTTGAAGTTTGATTTATGGAATGGGTGATACAACAAGAAAGGGAATCAACAGATGCAGAACGAAGAGCAGCCCAGGATCTGGTAAGTACTTTGAAACTAGCCAACCTTTGACCAAGCACTTAAGAAAAACATAGAAGCAAACTAGGATCTGGTAAGTACTTTGAAACTAGCCAGCCTTTGATACACTTCTAATAGAAAACAGATTAAAAACAAAGGGAAACTTGAAGGCAACCTTTGGAGCAGAAACTAGTGGGCAGGGCTCACCTTTCTCCTCATCTTAGTTCTCCTTTACTTAGTTACTTCCAAGACAATAACCAAGATAACACAGAATGGCCCAAGATCTGATAAGTACTTTGAAACTAGTCAGCTTTTGACACATCCTAAGGGAAACAGACAAATAGTTGAGCAAACAAGAAAGGGACTCGGGGCTAACCTTTGATTTCCTCAATTCATTCCTTACACAACATATATGAAAGTAACATTTAAAAATAACATTCAGCAGTGACGAAAAGATGAGGGAACGCCAGCATCTCTGTGCTTAGACTGAATTAAATCATTTCTAAATAACACAATAAGAAGAAAACATTGGGATAAAGATTTTTCAGCCAGAGAAGGTCACTGGTGTACAGTAAACTCTAACACTGTTTAAACTGTTCTTTATAGTAGAAAATGAAACAAATTGAAAACAGAAATAAAATAACAAGTTACAGTGAGAATAACATCACCATCACCATAGACCAGGATCCCATAAATCAACTTGTATTGATTGCTTCAAACCGGTTACAATCTTCAAATCCAGTGTTTTAATCCATCTCTTTTCACACTCTAACCTATCTGTTACAAGCAGAGCTCCAAGAGCCCATGAAACCACTATTTACAGTCAAGAGTTTTCCACTCAGAAATAGCTACAGCGCTTCAGCAATTACATTGACAACCAACTAATCCAACCCCTCACTCATCTTCTATTGAAGTATTTATAGAAGGATGAGGAGGTGAGATCTGTTTTAAAAGATCTCAAACACAATCAATGCAGAATTAATGTCCTCCTGACCCCGAGAGGTTCGATGAAGAAATTCTACAGGTGTTACATTGCATTAATGTGTTTATACTTAAGAAGTAAGCTCGAAGAGAGCTTATATTGACCTTTGAGGCTCTGCGTACTGTTAGGGTTACTCTGCAGACATTTTGTCGTTGAAATCCGGTGCAGTAATAACTTCTTTGGTTGTTCGAGGCATAATATCTGATCCTGTTCAATAAATTCATCCTCTGATTGAGCTTTCTAAGGCAATAGGTGGCACTGTGGTGGTTGAGGAATCAATTCGCCTCGAAGTATGGCGGTGGAGGCGATTTGTATGCCGAACACTTTTAGGTTTTGCTTTAATCCGTGTTCTGAGCCGGGGATTAGGCTTTTGATAACCGTCTTAGCCGTAATCCCCGCCAATCTTCTCACAAAACCACTGCTCTGGTTCATTCTACCTTTAATCTGCTACTCTTTCTCCGCTCTGATATTGGCGGCCTTCTTCAAGCTTTGCAGGGACATGCGGCAACCAAAGCTCATGAAGCTTTGTAAATATCTTTGTTCTTCTCCGTATGATCAATTCCTTGGACAAATCGGGAGGATTGGAGTCGTCACTCTCATCCTTCATATTTCGTAGGATACGAAGGAAAAACCTTTGAAAACCTGCAAAAAACAAGAAAAATGAGGAAATCCTGCGTTTATATGGATAGACTGCATCGGAGGGCGTGCGGGCGGACGGAGAAATCGGGACCGTTGATCGTATTGCGATCAACGGTTGGGAGCAAAACAAACGGTCAACGCAGAGGAAAGTGGACCGTATAATGGAATCGGGAGAGGAGATGCAGACCGTCGATCTACAGAGATCGACGGCGGGGATTGGATTTTAAACGCGCCGGGGCAAGATTAACGGGCGAGCGAATCGGTTAAAGGACGAGCGGGAAAGATGATCGAGGACCGTCGGATGGGAGGGCCCAGATCCGACGACTGGGGTGAATCCCGCTGCGGGGCCATGGGACCTGTTTAACGCGCGGGAGATGGACATGGCATGGCGGTTTTTGGGGTGAGGTGGAGAACACGTGTCAGCCGGCGCGTGGAATCGCTGGCCGACGGCACAAAACCGTGTCCGGACGAAAGGTGGTGCGGGCGCAAACCGATGGGAAAGGAAAACAGCGCCGCGGAAAGGGGGGAGGGGTCCACCAGATGACGGGACACTCCGCACCGTTGATCAGTAGGACAGATCAACGACGGAGTTTTAATATTGTTTTCTTTGGTGGAGAAAATAGAACGAACCCATCGTTGCATTTTACAAAGGTTTTCAATGTTTTCGGGCGATAAATTATTTCCGAGGTTTAAGCGCCCGGGGGGTTTAGCACGCGGTTCTGGCGGGGGGACATATGGAAGGAGAAACAGAAAGGGGCTTAGCCTGAGGGGCTAAAACTCAACGCATAGAAAATGTGCATTTTTCTATGGTTTTAAGTGATTTTTGCAAGAGGAAAAGGCTCCGATAGATCAAAAAGTGGGTTTTTGACCTTGGGAAATGAGATTAATGGAGGAATATGGGATATAAAAGGGTTTGATGAGTTTATTTTATGGATGAAGGATACTAGAAAAGCTAAGGAAAAAGTGGAAGAGGAAAAGGAAAGGGGGAGAAGATACAACAATTTTTGTTCGGGATTTTTCATGGTAATGGAGTAGAGGGTGGAGAATGTAGAACCAGCAGGTGATTTATGGCATGTACTTGCCAGGACTTTAGGTAACCAACAGTTTTTAGGCACGAACTTGTTTTTAATAGAGAACATAGAAAAAGAGTATGCCAGTATGATTGAAAAATATGGAGGTGGCCTAGCAAAGAAAATATCACCAGGATGGTGCCTTCTTGAAGGTATCAAGAATTCAGACTTGATTTCTCTGGGATGTTGACTGGTGTCTGACCCATCACATGCTCTCACTTTCCTTTTGGAAAAAAATCATGTCAGTTATGAAAGAGAGATGAATCTCATCAATACAGCTTCTACCTACCCCAATCCTACTGATCTAGCATTTTTTCTTCATCAGAGTGCACTTGGATTGGCAAACTCTTAACACAACATTTTATTCTTTTGAAAGCAATAAACCTAATCTGTTTCTACTCCTTATCTCTCCCTGAACTCAGATTAAACAGTTGAGTTCAGATGTTTCTCTATCTATTCTACTATCTGTTGGGATTAAACAGTCCAACAAACTTTCATTCTCTAAATTCTACAACAAAAATTTAAAAATAGCCAAGCCAAGATTGAACTGTTTGACTTGCTATGATCTATGGCATAAAGACAAGCTGCACATAGATTATTATTTGCGGAAAATTTAAAATCAAAACAGAAGGCTTAAGATCTGAAAATTTTCTCATTATAGCCTTTCCTCATATTCACAGCTCTGTTCTTCCTTTTCAGTGAGCTATCTTTGCTTCTCTTCTAGTTCGAGTTTTGAGTGAATTAGAACCAGGTCTCTTCTTTGACTCAGAAATTAGAGTAGCTTTGAGTCATTTCTTTGGAAACTTTGGTTCAGATTTTGAGTTTGTTTGAACCTTGATTTCTACCCTACTCTATCTACTGATAAGCCAAGATTGAACAGTTTGGCAAATGAAATTTACTACCCTATCAGCAGAAAATTGAAAGCTAATTAGTCAAGTTTAAACAGTTTGACCAATTAGAAGTGTGTTTCAAGGAGTGGCATTTAAGCTTGCAAACTTTCCGATCCATTTCTCTTTTTTGGCATGGGGCCTTGCCTTTCTTGTTTTACATTCTTGCCCTCTTTTCATTTTTTTCTTTGTTTTTGTATTTTTTGATTTTTCATAACTTTAAATGCAATGATGGATGAAGTATTTACAATGGAAAAGGTGAAAAGGCTTCAGAACATGAAATAATTTTAAGAAATATAATGCTTGAGCATCCTGCCATTGACAGGACCCCCAAACAATTCTGCTCCATTCAGTTCTTGTAAGAAAAATGCATTGTTCCCAGCAACTGAATGAATGGAGTAAGGGCCAAGCCATAGATTGTCAAATTTACCATGGTTTCCCTTGTCTTCCCTTTTGGAGTCCCACTTTAAAACTTTGTCCCCAACTTTGAAATTACTGGCCTGTGTTCTCTTGTCAAATATCTTCTTGATATTGTCTTGCTTCTGTAATGCTTTTTGGTACACTTCCTCTCTGGTTTGCTGAAGATGAATGGTCTGATTTATTCTCCTGATTATGTCATTTTCTTCAGTCTGCAACTCTTGAATTAACTTCATAACTGGTACACCAAGGCTGTTAGGAAAAATTGCATATGTACCGTATACAAGATGGAAGGGTGACATACCAATGGATTTCTTCAATGTTAACCTGTCAGCCCAAAGTGCATGAACCAGCTTTGTGTGCCAAGACTTCTTATTGCCTTCCAACAGTTTCTTTATTATGTTCACTAAGCTTTTGTTGGAAGACTCTGCAAGTCCATTACCTTGAGGGTAATAAGTTGTGGAGTGCCCCAATGTTATCTGATACTTATGACAGAATTCAACCATTTTCTTTGATCCAAATGCTGCTGCATTATCTGTAATGATCTTGGTAGGACATCCGAATCTGGAAAGGATATTAGTTTCTATGAATTTTATGATAATTGAATCATTGGCTTGTCTACAAGGAATGGCTTCTATCCACTTAGTGAAATAGTCTGTGGCAGTGAGGATCCACCGGTGTTGGGCAGAGGATGAAGGGTGGATTTCTCCTATGAAGTCAAGTCCCCACTGTTGAAAAGGGGCTTCAACAGTAATTGGATGCAGAGGAAGGGGTAGTAATTTTCTCTTACCTTCAAAAAATTGGCATTTATGGCAAGTGGTTGTCAGTTTATGTACATCAGGAAACAGAGTAGGCCAATAGAAACCAGCCCTCAAAATTTTGTTGGCTGTTGACTTCCAGTATAAATGGCCTCCACACTCTCCTTCATGGAATTCCTGCTTAATCTTTTCTGCATCAAACTCAGGCAAACATTTAAGCAATATACCACCAGCATTTTTCCAATAAAGACATTTATCAATAATGCAATAGTTTACAGCTTTTAACTTTAGGAATCTTGCCTTTGTTTTGGATAAACCAGGCGGTGTGTTTAAATTAAGCAAAACATAAACAATATCAGCATACCAAGGAGAATTCGCAAAATAATCTTCAACAATGGGGGTTGAGAATTCTTCTTGGTCATCCAAAGCATTAATCATGTTAATATCAAGAACTTCACAATTTGATTCGGCCATTAGCCTAGCTAGACCTTGAGCTTTGATAAGCTTCGTGGGTTTAATCTCTAAATCATATTCAAGAATAACAGCAATCCACTTACCTCTCTTACCATCTGGATCCTGGGTTAGAATGTCCTTTACAACTGAATTTGGGACAAAGGCAATAATGTGTGAGTGAAGGATGTATACTCTGAAGTCTTTTAAAGCTTTTACCAAAGCAAAAGCCTATTTTTCCATAATGTTATACCTCAAAGGGGCATCCCTCAATGTCTTGCTAAAGAATGCAATGGGCTGCTCTTGTCCTTGCGGATTTTTCTGTAAAAGGACAGCAGCTATAGTATGTTCTGATGCAAATGAGAAGATATAAAAATCTTTTGAGAAATCGGGACTTATGAGAACTGGTGTTTTGGTTAACGCTTGTTTAACCAGTTCAAAGGATGTCTTTGCTTCTGAGGTCCATTTTACCCCTTGCTCCTTCTTTAACATATTTGTGATATTCCTAAGGAGCTCGACCAGGTTGGGGATGAACCGTCTCAAAAAGTTTATCTTTCCGATGAAAGACTGCAACTCTTTGATATTGCGAGGATGGGAGATTTGCAAAATGGCCTCAATCCTCATGGGATCTATCTTTATACCCTCTTCTGAAATGATATGCCCGAGAAGCTTACCTTCTTGGAGACCAAATAATGTCTTTTTGGGGTTCAAAGATATCTCAAACCTTCTGCACTTCTCGAACACTTTCCTCAAATGTTCTAAATGTTCTTCATCTGTTTTTGAAAACACAGTTACATCATCAAGATAAATAATGATGAAGAAGCCTAATTCTTCCGAGAATGCTATGTCCATGGCTCTCTAAAAGGTTGCTCCAGCATTCATTAAACCAAAAGGCATTTTCACATACATGAAAGTGCCCCAGGGTGTAGTAAAAGCTGTCTTTAATTGATCATCAGGGTGGACTAAGACTTGGTTATACCCTGAATAGCCATCCAGCAAAGAAATTATTTTAGACCCTACCACCTTTTGCAAAATATGATCCATCTTGGGCAAAGGGTAGTTATCCTTTAATGAAGCTTTGTTTAAATTCCTGAAGTCTATACAAAGCCTGATTTCTCCAGTCTTTTTCCTAACTGACACTAGATTAGATACCCACTCAGAATATCTAATAGGGACAATAATACCAGCATCATGCATCTTCATAATTTCCTTCTTAACCAATGGCAACTGGATAGGGTTGATTCTGCGCAGTTTTTATTTGAATGGTTTTTGGTTTTCTTTAAGAGGGATTTTGTGTTGTATTATTTCAGTGTCATAGGACTTAAGATCTTCGTAACTCCATGCAAAAACATCAGCAAATTCTTTAAACAGCTCCAAATATTTGAGTTTAATGTGAGCTGGTAAAGTTTTAGACAGTTTGATCAATCTCGGTTTTTCCTCACTGCCTATATTACATTCTTCCACTTCAGTTTCCACAGGTTCCAGTTTTGGTTTGTTGGCCACGTCATCAAAATCAAACAGTTCTTCTAGAGGGGCCAAACCCTTGGGCAGACTATCATTATCAGAATGCAGAGTTTCTATTTCTTGTGTTTCAGGTTTCAGACTTAATTCTGCTTGGCATGTGGATGTGATAGTCTGAAGGTTTATACCTACCAGCTGTGGAGATGGCTTTTCTTCACCAAGAAAATTTTCTTCACTGCAGTCTGTATCATAGTCTGAATCTGAACTATGGGGTTCAAACTCATTTCTGAATTGCATGAAGTCTTCTATTTGTTTATCTCCATCAAATACCTGCCAATATTTCTTGTTATCTGGGATAGCTGGTCTGAATTTTATTTGAGAGGTGTCATCATACAACATTGGGCAGGTTCTAGCAGCAAAGGCCAAATTGTGGGCTGCAATATTTCTCTTTCTTGGGACAAAAGATAAGGTGTACTCCTCAAATGTTTTCAAAAGATCAATGACATCATTCCTGTAGGCCCTAAGTCTGGGGTGATTTGCATTATACTCCCCGTTGACTTGCCTAATGATTAATTCGGAATCCCCATAAACATCGATTCTCTTGGCACCTAATTTTTTCAAGAGATGCAAGCCTAAGAGAAGGGATTCATATTCTGCTATGTTGTTGGAACACTGAAAGTTTAATTTGCATGAGATACATTCTGTATGATTATTTTCAGTGTTAGTGATCCAGACACCTGCACCTGCATTTGTTTTGGTGCATGACCCATCAAAATACATAGTCCAGAGAGGTTGATTTTTCGTTTGGTGAATGGACATTGTCATATTTGATTCCTCAAGTTTTTCATCGGGTTGAGGACTGTCTCCCTGACTGCCAAAATTTAAGTTCAAAGGATGGATGACACGCAGTCCAAGATCTGTGTTTAATTTACTAGGATCTTCAGACACAGTAGACTGTTCTGGCAATTCGGCATTTTTCTCTTCCTCTTTTTTTCCAGCCATGGATTATTTTGAAACAATTTGTTCGGTGAGTGTTTCATTGTTGAACATGATAAAGGAATCAAGGCTCGTGTTTATAGCATAGAGTGGGGAGTTTTGGGGCCGCTCCTGGCTTGTTACTGTGTATTGCATGTGAGATTCTCTATAAAGCCTCCTAGTTTGATTGAAGACAGGGATGGTTGCATAGGCCATGTCCATTTGCATAGTCCCCTGTAACTTAGCCCCCCAAGATCTTGACAAAAGCATTCCATACTTTGGGGGAACATCAGCCACAACAACATCCATGACTAAACATTTGGCTGGAATTTGGGCTAGATTAACACAGAGATCTTTAATCAATCCTAGACACTTAACCCTACTTGAGTCAAAGGAGTACAGGTCTTTGTAAGGTCTGGTAATTTCAATACCCAGGCTTTCCATCACAGCTTTTGGCATTAAATTATGGGAAGCACCTGAATCATGCATAGCATTATGCAGGATTTTGTCATGAATTTTTAAGCTTACATAAAAGGGAGGGACAGGACCTTCTTGGAATTTTCCTTCAATCTTTGGACCGAAAATAAGCTCTGGTTGGTCATCATTAAGATTGAGGGTATCTTCATTATTTTCTAAGTTCAAAGCCTTCAAAATTTTGGACCTATATACATGCTGGGCAGCTAACTCAGTCAAAGGAACAGAGATTTTGATCTTTGAGATTTCCTGTTCCAGGCTGAAAAGGTTTTGATTCTTCAGAACATTGACTTCAGCCTTGTTTACTGCCACTTTATCAGCAAAAAAAGCTTGTTGATTTGGTTTATCTACAGTTGAAACAATTACTTTTGCAGGAGTACTAACTGAGGTGCTAGTACTACTAATGTTTGCACTCTGTTTTTCGATGTTTTGAGTGTCTTTCCCTTTATCATCACCAGAATCAACAGCCACCGTTTTGTCCTTTTGTTTGATTTTTTTAGACTTGGTTGCAGTGCTGTTTTGAGAAGGTTTGTCAGAGGTTTTATTGTTGGGGGTTTGTTGATTAGATCTACTTCTGAGTTCATATTCCCTTAAAGGTTCTATGACAACATTCTCCATGTTTTGATAGTCATTCTGATTATCATCTCTTCTGTCATCATAAGGTGTATAAAGACCTTGTTTATTTTCATAATGAACCTCAAAGTCATCATCATCTACCCCAAATAAGTTTATGTCGTTATCCTTTGTTGTTTCATTTGTTTCCTCAACCTCACTTAAAAAGTTCTGATGAAAGGGAGGGATGATCTGCTGATCATCTTCCCTGGGTCTGTTTGGAGGCTGATTTCTTCTAAGATTCTGATTCTGGTTTTGGTTTCTGTTTTGAGGAGCGTTTTGATTTAAACTTGCTTGCGCGCTCTCTAGAATGCTCATTTTCTTCATCATTTCTTCCATCATTCTTTCCATCTTTGAGCTTGAAGTGGAAGGGGTGGATTCCTCTCTAAAAGATACTTTCTTTTCAGCTTTCATCCTTGCTCTTTTCTCCATAAGGTTCACCTCTACAGAAAGGGCACCTCTTTGCATATCTTCAAGGGTTGCAAAGACTCTTTCTCTGAGTGAATATGTCATGTCTGGATCAAACCCTTCAGGAAATTTGTTTAAGGCTGACCCCTGAGGAGGTTTCAGTTCAGGGGAAAGTGCATTATACACACTGTTGAACCTGGTACAATAAGCTTGTACACTTTCCCCAGGGTTCCTATGGAGATTGTTATAGTCAGCAAGGACTTGGAGAGGGTTTTTCCTTACTTCCCATTTGTTTAAAAATTTTTGATGGAAGGCTTGAAGGTCGTTAATACTATGGGGGGTTAAACCTTTAAACCATTTTCTCACATCTCCCCCCAAACTTTGAGCAAACAATCTGATTTTGACAGATTCATTATCAATTTCATTTCTGTCAAAGTAGTCATTCATCTTGTCCACATGTTGAGATGCTGTTATGGTATTATTAGCATCATATAATGGGATTTTGGACTGATAGTCCTGTGGAAGATTGACTAATGGTACAGGAAGGACTAAGGGAGCATACCATGCTGCCATGATATGTGGTGGGGATGGGTTTACAAGTGGAGGTGTGGGTTGAAATGGAGTGGTTTGAGCAGTGGATGAAGGATGAACAGAAGTGGATGGAACAGCAGTAGATCTCTGAGCTGATCTTGGGTGAGAGACACCTAAATTATGTAGAAAATGTAAATCAGGAGGTGTTGATTCTCTATTCCCAAGAGTCCCACTGGTTTCGGGAGATGAAAGGGTAGGCTCAGAATCTAATTGATCTAAATCACCAAATGACCTAGTTCGAAATGGGTTTAATAAGTCAATTTGTGATTCATGAAGAGCTAAAAGGTTTTCAGGGACTGAATTGGCTCTTATGAGGGATCTGAAGATAGTTGAGGATTGTATCCTAGGAGACTTCCTAAGAATTCTTTCAGGGTTGTCAACTATTTCAGGAGGATCCGGGTCAGGATGGGCTCTAGTATGAATCTTTTTAGGAGCCACAATGTTTATGGGATTAGACCCAATCTAAACAAGAAAAGTTCAACCAGATATGACAATCTTTAGACGGTTAACTAATCTGTTTTCTCAATTTGAATCCTACAGTCCTTTAACTGAGTTTGAATGATTTTATAATGATAAGGGTTCTTTCCAGTGGAGTCTTAAGGTCTGTTCAGGATGGTGGAGTCGCCAGGTGGAAGTTTCAGAGTGTTTTCAAAGGAATGCACTGTCCACCACAGTGTTTGTGAAACATTCTTCTTCAAGGATATCTCAAAACACAACAAACTCTAACCAGAGATTGACTGGGAGGGCATTCACTAGATGTGTCACCCCCTAAAAGAGGATGAGATCCAGAGGCTACCTGGCCCTTTCCAGACTCTGTCTAAGAGTATAGAGTAAAACACATCAAAGACGTATACAGGTATCAAAACTTGTGTTTTACTACCAATCTGAAATGTTTTTGGTATTTTCTGAATTGTTTATATTTGTGGTTTCTTGAAAGAATGTCCTAGCTTTGCCTCAAAACTTAGCTACGGTTAAGAAACAAAGACAGTCTATCCTTGTGGCTAAGCTAGCTGATTTTCCAAGGTTAGATAAAGACTTAAAAGAACCCTAGGATTGACCTAGTTTGTCACTGATCCAGACAAGTTTTATCGTGATTACCATTCTTTGGTAGTGCTTGGAAAGGCTGCTTTTTACTCTCAAAATGTTTATATGAAGATTCTGGGTTTGCAACACAACCTTCTTTATGAGTAGATTTGAAATAGATTTGAATGTAAAAGACTCTAAGTTGTTCCCCAGCGGAGTCGCCAGAAATGTTAGTTCCTGGTGGCTCAGCTGCAAAATAGAACAATTGTCATGGAACCAGAGATTTTGGGTTAAACTTCCCCAGCGGAGTCGCCAGAAATGTTAGGTCTCTGTAACAAGCAATATTGGCAAAGTCCGATCACAGAGTTAACATCATTTCAACCAACTTTGGGATTCTAGGATCTAGCCCTCCTGAATCCGGAGAGGGATCTCTCCAATATGTACAAAGATGGATATTGTCTTTGAAGTTTTAGGGTGATGATATTAGGCTAGTTATGAAGGCCAAGGGTTTTGTTTGGTTTTCTTGGATGGTTGAACATAGTTTCTGTCTGAGACGGAAAGATCTATATGCGAATAGGTTCAAAGGTGAGAAGTTGCAAGTAAATAAAATAAGCTTTGATTCTAAAGAAAGATGATGGCAAGTTTTCAATCCATTGGGCTATGGAGTCATAAGGGAATTTAATTGAAACATCCAGGTTCAAGAGTAATCTATGGGGCAAGTCATCTAGGCCTAAGGATCTCTTTGAAGTTTGATTTATGGAATGGGTGATACAACAAGAAAGGGAATCAACAAATGCAGAACGAAGAGAAGCCCAGGATCTGGTAAGTACTTTGAAACTAGCCAGCCTTTGACCAAGCACTTAAGAAAAACATAGAAGCAAACTAGGATCTGGTAAGTACTTTGAAACTAGCCAGCCTTTGATACACTTCTAATAGAAAAAAGATTAAAAACAAAGGGAAACTTGAAGGCAACCTTTGGAGCAGAAACTAGTGGGCAGGGCTCACCTTTCTCCTCATCTTAGTTCTTCTTTACTTAGTTACTTCCAAGACAATCACCAAGATAACACATAATGGCCCAAGATCTGATAAGTACTTTGAAACTAGTCAGCTTTTGACACACCCTAAGGGAAACAGACAAATAGTTGAGCAAACAAGAAAGGGACTTAGGGCTAACCTTTGATTTCCTCAATTCATTCTTTACACAACATATATGAAAGTAACATTTAAAAACAACATTCAGCAGTGACGAAAAGATGAGGGAACGCCAGCATCTCTGTGCTTAGACTGAATTGAATCATTTCTAAATAACACAATAAGAAGAAAACATTGGGATAAATATTTTTCAGCCAGAGAAGGTCACTGGTGTACAGCAAACTCTAACACTGTTTAAACTGTTCTTTATAGTAGAAAATGAAACAAATTGAAAACAGAAATAAAATAACAAGTTACAGTGAGAATAACATCACCATCAACATAGACCAGGATCCCATAAATCAGCTTGTATTGATTGCTTCAAGCCGGTTACAATCTTCAAATCCAATGTTTTAATCCATCTCTTTTCACAATCTAACCTATCTGTTACAAGCAGAGCTCCAAGAGCCCATGAAACCACTATTTACAGTCAAGAGTTTTCCACTCAGAAATAGCTACAGTGCTTCAGCAATTACATTGACAACCAACCAATCCAACCCCTCACTCATCTTCTATTGAAGTATTTATAGAAGGATGAGGAGGTGAGATCTGATTAAAAGATCTCAAACACAATCAATGCAGAATTAATGTATTCCTGACCCCGTGAGGTTCGATGAAGAAATTCTACAGGTGTTACATTGCATTAATGCGTTTATACTTAAGAAGTAAGCTCGAAGAGAGCTTATGTTGACCTTTGAGGCTCTGCGTACTGTTAGGGTTACTCTGCAAACATTCTGTCGTTGAAATCCGGTGCAGCAATAACTTCTTTGGTTGTCCGAGGCATAATATCTGATCCTGTTCAATAAATTCATCCTCTGTTTGAGCTTTCTGAGGCAATAGGTGGCACTGTGGTGGTTGAGGAATCAATTCGCCTCGGAGTGTGGCGGTGGAGGCGATCTGTCTGCCGAACACTTTTAGGTTTTGCTTTAATTCGTGTTCTGAGCCGGGGATTAGGCTTTTGATAACCGTCTTAGCCGTAATCCCCGCCAATCTTCTCACAAAACCACTGCTCTGGTTCATTTTATCTTTAATCCGACACTCTTTCTCTGCTCTGATATTAGCGGCCTTCTTCAAGCTTTGCAGGGACGTGCGGCAACCAAAGTTCATGAAACTTTGCAAATATCCCTGTTCTTCTCTGTATGATTAATTTCCTGGACAAACCGGGAGGATTGGAGTCGTCACTCTCATCCTTCAGATTTCGTAGAATACGAAGGAAAAACCTTTGAAAACCTGCAAAAAAACAAGAAAAATGAGGAAATCCTGCGTTTATATGGGTAGACTGCATCGGAGGGCGTGCGGGTGGACGGAGAAATCGGGACCGTTGATCGTATTACGATCAACGGTCGGGAGCAAATCACACGGTCAACGCAGAGAAAAATGGACCGTATAATGGAATCGGGAGAGGAGATGCAGACCGTCGATCTACAGAGATCGACGGCGGGGATTGGATTTTAAACGCGCCGGGCAAGATTAACGGGCGAGCGAATCGGTTAAAGGCCGAACGGGAAAGATGATCGAGGACCGTCGGATGGGAGGGCCCAGATCCGACGGCTGGAGTGAATCCCGCTACGGGGCCATGGGACCATGTTTAACGCGTGGGAGACGGCACAGAACGGCGGTTTTGGGGGTGAGGTGGAGAACACGTGTCGGCCGGCGCGTGGAATCGCTGGCCGACGGCACAAAACCGTGTCCGGACGAAAGGTGGTGCGGGCGCAAACCGGTGGGAAAGGAAAACAGCGCAGCGGAAAGGGGGGAGGGGTCCACCAGATGACGGGACACTCCACACCGTTGATCCGTGGGACAGATCAACGGCGGAGTTTTAATATTATTTTCTTTGGTGGAAAAATAAAACAAACCCGTCTTTGCATTTTACAAAGGTTTTCAAGGTTTTTCGGGCAATAAATTATTTCCGAGGTTAAGCGCCTGGCGGGTTTAGCACGCGGTTCCAGTGTGGGGACATATGGGAGGAGAAACAGAAAGGGGCTTAGCCTGAGGGGCTAAAGCTTAACGCATAGAAACGCATGTTTTTCTATGGTTTTTGAATGATTTTTGTAAGAGGAGAAAAGGTTCCGATAGATCAAAAAGTGGGTGTTTGACCTTACGAAATGAGATTAATGGGGGAATAAGGGGAATAAGAGGGTTTAATGGGTTATTTTATGGATGAAAGGATGCTCAAAGAAATGAGGCAAAAGTGGAAGAAGGGGAAGAGGAAAGGGGGAAGATACAGCAATTTTTGTTCAGGATTTTTCATGGTATGCCAGAGGCAGAGGGGGTGGAGAGAATGTAGAACCAACCAGTGGTTTATAACCTTGCCAACAGACTTCAAGTACCAACAATTTTTAGGCCTGAACTTGTTTCTTGAAGGCTGCAAAGAAAATTTAGCCACCAGCTGATATGATTGAAAAATATAGGTGGCTAACAGGGTCATCTACTATCATGGTAGGATATTCTTTCCTAGGCCTCCAAGCTCAAGGAGAAGTTGGTACAAGTAGCTTATGAGGATTTCCTTTTCAGCTCCACTTGTTCTATGAGAGCATACCACACCATCATGGAGGGGTATTTCTGGATGGGCTTTGAGGAGGAGATATATCTGCATATGAGGAGATGCATGGACCAGATGGAGATGGAGGAGAGACATGACTCTTTGGAGGAGTTAACACAGCCACCTCTTTCCACTTTGAGGATGAGAGGAGACTCATTTTTGAGCGACTCCATTTGTATGAGTAGAGAGTATGGTAAGGGTATTCATTGTTGTTTACATGACAATTCATATGATGTATGTATATGTCCCTTAACCATACATGTGCAGGATGTTGCTCCAAGGAGGAGCATTCTTTCTTTAGAGCTTCATGGTCTAGTTGAGGCCATAAGCATGATTGATGGGCATTCCTTAGGAGGAATTGGGGAAGAGATATGTTATGGAGGACATGTTCATTGTACACATCACATAATTCACTTCCTCCATACTTATGAGGAGATTGGAGCAGCAGGCAAGTGGTTGAAAAGCCACTCATTTCATCAGTCTCTATTGCAGTTGAGGATCAAGCTGCGTTTGCTGCATTTGAGGGACCATTTTCCTTCTCATTTGTTGCATATGGTAGCAAGCATGATTCTCATATTTTCTCCCTATGGTTCTATTGTTGCTACTTTTATGAGGAGCATGCTTGGGAGAGAGACACATTGTGTGGATGTGTCCCTTGAGGGAGAAATTCCTCACACTTTTTTCAATACATGTTCTAAGGGTAACATGAGATATGATATGGTTACCTCAAAAACACAGTTGTCACTTTATGAGGTGATCAATATGATGGATGAGATGCCATATGATGATGACTTCCAACTCATCATATATGGAGATACTTGGGCCAGCTTGATTTGCAACGTTGGGGGAGAGATCTTTGGAGGTCTAGTCCTCTTCTTGCCACTTGAGGGAAAACTTATTGCAGCCCATGGACAACCAACACTCTACAATTATCATAAGTGGAGATATGGATAGCGTGGGGTAGGCTACATTGCTCACCATTTGCATATTTTCATCCCACCTACTTTGCCAGAGCCAAAGGTGGATGACAACTTTCAGGAGTTGCCTAGCTGGAAGGTGACTCATTTTGCATGGATCATAGCTTGGAGATGGAGGATCCATATGGGAAAGATATTTCCCATTCTATTTCATATCCCATTCTTCAATGGGACCTCTAGACATCACTTTGTTATCCTCTTGCATATTTCACTTTCACATGATGATAGCTTGATAGCTGGCTTACATGCTGAGGAGGAGCATTGTGGAGATTTAATCGATGAGATAACATCACCTTCCTTGGAGGAGATCATCATAAAGGGATGCTACAGGGAGAGGACAAGAAAATAACTCATTCTATTCTTGCACTTGCTTGAGGACAAGAAATCTTTGAGAGGGGAGGACTATAATGTTCCAAAATTTTCATGAAGAAAATTGGAACATTAATTTTTGCTAATCTCATCTAGGAGATTAATAAAATGGGTAAAAGGCCAATGAGTAGGAATAAGATCCTTCATAATGTGAAAAGGATCAATGGAGCAGCTTAATTTTTCACCTTCCAGTGTGAAAAGGGGTAATTGCATGAGGACAAGGCCAAGTTTGACCAAGTCAATAGCGTTGCCTAAAGGTGTAGCTTGCATGAGAAGACAACACATTTTTGGAGGGAGAAAGATTCCTTGTGGATGAAAACCTAATGTGTGGGGTCCATGGAAAAGAGGCATTCACTTGTATAAGAAGAGGAGGAGGCAACCATAGTGAGACATCTTGGATCATTTGATTATTTTTCTATTCAGACAAAACGCACACTCCGGCTATTCAACAGAGTTGCAGTGTTGCTTAGCACGAGGGATTCCTGTTTAGGATTTCCTCTCCTTCTTGAGAGGCCTCTTGAAGGATTTCACTTCATCTTCTCCACATCTTGGCTCAAGGTCAAAGCCATTCTTTATATACTGCGTTATTTTTGCTCAAATATAACGCAGTGTTGCTAGGGCATTGCAGTGGAGGGTTCCACAACACTTCTCTTTGGCTTATCTTTCAGAGGAGGGAGTTTCTCTTGCTCTGGGAGGTTAGTGAAAGGGAATTCAGAGATATTTTTCATATCTTGGCACCAAGTCCAACATCTCCCATCATAGACAGCGCAGTCCATCCTCTAGACTGCGTTATTCCAGTGCACATTTGCAGTGAGAGGTTGCACCAGCTTCTTGGAGGGCAATATCTTCAGTGTCGGGATCAGCCTTGCATTGAGATATCCATTGGAGGAGGTTTGTTTCATTTTGAGCATCATCTTCAGCCATCTCCAGGTATTTCCAGTATTGAGTTGCAGCTGCTACCGAGCTACTCTGGAATTTCTGCAGATTTGCCAATTTCATGTATATTGTAGCCAATCCTTCGAAGGATCGTGTATTTTGTTGTATTAGTGTTTCCAGGGGTTGAGAGCTTGCTCCCGCTCATTTATTTGAGCTTTTATTGACATATCATTCTATATTCATGTATTTTGTTACAGTGTCTCCAATGAACTACGTTATTTTAGTCATATGAGTTTCCTGCATAGCAGTGTAGATGTATTTCCTTGTACAAGTCTAATTGAGGCTTTCGTTACCCAACTTGAGTGATTGATTCGTCAAATTATTGTACACATTTGCTGCTATATCATATATTTGTTGGCTATACTTATCTTCATGTTTTCACAGTCATAGAATAATGTTGTTTCTCCATATCTTGTGCTTGCATATGTTGTAGTCCCTTCATTGGGCATTTTCTGAGGACATCTAAGTGTGGGAGACCTATTTAACCCACTTAGAAGGATTTATTTGGAGCCATCTCTTGGATTTTATTCTTAGGAACATTTATCTAAGGGATCCAGGTCCTGGTTTCGAATCCTGCTACCTCCATTTCTAGAAAATGTGTTTTCTAGCCATGGATTGCTAGCTATTCTAATTTGGAAACATTACAGTAATTTCTAGTCAATCTAGGCCATTCATTAGGTGGATGATCTGACGGTAGAAGTTATTTTTAGTTTAGGGTTTTTTTCCCTAGACGGAAAACCCATCGCTTGTATGAGGGTATTGTATTGCAGTTGTGTATTGTATGTGTATTCTCAGAATGAGAAACAGATAGGGAGAATGTGAGAGAGAATATAGGATATTACAGTCGATCTGTTGTAGGTTGTGTTTCTTCATTTTTTCTAGATAATATAAAGGAAGGACTGGATGCTCGGGGTGGACGTAGCCCAAACTGGGTGAACCATGTATATATGTGTCTCTTTGGTTTTATTTGTTTTGTGTGCTTGTGTTTTTCGCATATTTTATGTGTTGCATTGATTTATAATATATAATTTTCTAACAACTGGTATGAAATCCAAAGGTCTATTTTCCTGATAAACTCGTAGGAAAGAAGGGTTCCTGGTTCGAGTGGGAGCAATGGTGGAAGATGGTAAGTTTAGTGTCGAGAAATTTAATGGCCCAAACTTCTCACTGTGGAAGATACAGATGGAAGATTATCTGTATCAGAAATATCTGTACCTAGCATTTAGCGGAAAATCAAAGAAGACGATGACTATGATAGACGTAAAATGGGAGTTTCTCGATAGAAAGGCACTCAGAACAGTACTGTTATGCCTCGCGGCATCGGTAGCCTTCAATATTTTGAAGGAAAAAAAACAGAGGGTTTGATTAAGGCATTGGCGAAACTATATGAAAAATCCTCGGCCTCAAACAAGGTATTTATTATGAAACATTTATTTAATATGAAGATGTCGGAAGGTGGATCTATTGCAGACCATTTAAATGATTTCAATATAGTTACCAGTTAGTTAAGTTCTGTAGGGGTAAAAGTTGATGATGAAGTTAGGGCTCTCTTATTTCTGTGCTCATTGCCAGAAATATGGAATGGTTTAGTTATGGCCATTAGTAACTTTGTCTCTGGATCTAGTACTTTAAAGTTTGATGATGTTGTCGGCACTATCCTTAGCAAGGAAATGCGACAAAAAATATCCGGTGAGACATTGGCTAATGCTTTAAATGCAGAGTCTAGGGGAAGAAAAATGGAAAGAGGAAAGAGCTCAGGATATCGCAGTAAATCAAGGAAAGATAGATCCAAGTCCAGATTGGGGATAATGTGTTGGAAATGTGAAAATAAAGGATACCTAAAGAAAGACTGTAGATCTCGAAAGGGAAAAGAAGGAGACGCACAACAAGTAAACAATCATGAAGCAAATGTGACAGGTGATGTGTTACAACATTCTTTGATTCTTTCTTTCGAAAATGTTACTGATTCCTAGGTAGTAGATTCAGGGGCCTCATTCCATGCCACACCTGATAAGAAATATTTTCATGACTATGTTCAAGGAGATTTTGGAAAAATTCGTTTGGGTGATGATAAACCCTGTAAAATTGTTGGAATGGGTAAGGTTCTTGTAAAACAGCAAAACGGAAACCAATGGCTATTAAAGGAGGTAAGGCATGTTACAAATATGAAGAAAGATCTGATTTCAATAGGTAAGTTATGCGGTGAAGGTTGTGTGACAAATTTCATAGATAAAACTTGGAAGGTCACCAAAGGAGCCTTGGTAATAGAAAAAGGAGAAAAGGTTGGTACATTGTATTTATGCAATGGTATTTCTAACTGTTTTAATAATTTAAATTCCAAAGGAGCAGATGCAACATTATGGCATCATAGGCTCAAACACATGAGTGAGAAGGGGATGAAGATTCTTCACTCAAGTAATTTTTTGTGGGGTTTGAAGAATAATGATTTGGATTACTGTGAGAATTGCATTTATGGAAAACAGAAGAGAGTCAGGTTTCTCAGAGTTGGGAAATAAAAGAAGAGCGAAAAATTAGAGCTTGTGCATAAAGATGTATGGGGAATTGCTCAGGTATCATCTCTCGGTGGCTCTCATTATTATGTTACTTTTATTGATGATGCAACTAGAAAGACTTGGATTTATTGTATTCAGAATAAATCTGATGTATTTGATACTTTTAGGAAATGGAAAGCTTTGGTTGAGATTGAGATAGGAAAGAAGTTGAAGTGTCTTAGATCAGAAAATGGAGGTGAATATTGCAGCAAAGAGTTTGATAGCTACTGTTCACAGCATGGAATTAGCAAAGAGAAGACAGTTCCAAGAACACCACAAGAAAATGGTGTGTCAGAAAGGATGAACAAAACAATCATGGAGCGTGAAAGGTGCATGAGATTTCATGTAGGATTGCCTTTACAATTTTGGGCAGATGTTGTATATAGTGTTGTCTATCTAATAAACAGAGGGCCTTCAAGTTCCTTGGATGGTGGTATTCCAGAGGAAGCATGGATAGGTAAAAAGGTAAACTACTCCTTTTTAAAGCCTTTTGGTTGTGAGGCCTTTTTCAATTTTAATAAAGAAAATAGAACAAAGCTTGAGGAAAAATCAAAGAAATGTACCTTTATTAGATATAGTGTTAATGATTTTGGTTATCGCTTATATGATTATGAAAATCACAAAATAATTAGGAGCAGAGATGTAATATTCAATAAAAAGGTATTTTATAAGGATTAGTTGAAGGAAAAGAAATAGGAAAAAGAAAACAAAGAATACATAGTTCTTGATGAGATCATAGAAAAAGTAAAGGTGCCTGAAAATATTAATAATCAACAGCCACAACAACAAAAACCACCACAACAAAAACATGCACCTCAAACACCTGAAAGTGGTGTCAGAAGATCTACCAGGATAAGTAGACCCCCTAAACGATACTCTCCTTCATTATATTATTTCTTGTTGACTGATTCTGGTGAGCCCAAATGTTATGAAGAAGTAATGAAGGTTGAAACTAGGAAGAAGTGGGAGCTATCCATGAAAGAAGAGATGGAATCCTTAATGCATAACCAGACTTGGGACTTAGTGAGGTTGCCCACAGGTAAAAATACATTGTAGAATAAATGGGTTTACAGGCTGAAGGAAGAAGATGGAGGAAGACTGAGGTACAAAAATAGACTTGCGGTGAAGGGGTTTGCACAAAAGAAAGGTATTTATTTTGATGAAATGTTTTCTCTTGTTGTTAATATGACTTCAATTAGAACTATTTTACGTCTTGTAGCAGCGGAAGATTTACATCTTGAACTGTTAGATGTAAAGACAACATTTCTCCATGGGTATTTTGAGGAAGAGATCTATATACAACAACCAGAAGGATATGAGGTCAAAGGGAAGGAAAAATAAGTGTGCATGCTAAATAAGAGCTTGTATGGCTTAAAACAGGCTCCAAGGCAGTGCTGTAGAGGTATCTAAAGTTTGACAAGTTTATGTCTGAACAAGGTTATACTAGATGTCACTCTGATCATTGTGTTCATCTAAAAAAGCAAAATGATGGAAGCTATATTATATTGTTATTGTATGTAGACGACATGCTTGTTGTGGGGTCTAACATGTAGGAAATAAATGTGCTCAAAATAAAATTGGAAAATTCATTTGCAATGAAGGATTTGGGAGCTGCAAAACAAATCCTTGGTATGAGAATAACTAGAGATAGAAAAAATCACAAATTAACACTGTCTCATAATGAGTACATACAAAAGGTGTTGAAAAGATTTAATATGTAGAATGCAAAACCAGTTAGTACACCTTTTGCTAGCCATTTTAAACTTAGTAAGGAGATGTGCCCCAAGACCCAAGAAGAAATGGATTATTTGTCTAAAGTTCCATATGCATCAGCAGTTGGAAGCTTAATGTATGCAATCGTCTACACAAGGCCTGATATTGCACATGCAGTGGGAGTTGTAAGCAGGTACATAAAAAATATAGGAAAAGAACATTGGATGGCAGTGAAATGGATTCTCAGATATTTGAGAGGTACCACAAATCAAGCATTATGCTTTGGTGGTTCAAACATTTCTCTACAGGAATATGTTGATGCAGATATGGCAGGTGACAGAGATAACAAAAGGAGCACTATAGGGTATGTATTTACTGCAGGTGGAACAACTGTCAGTTGGGTTTCAAAAATCCAAAGTGTTGTTACAATTTCAATAACAGAAGCAGAGTATGTTTCTACTACAGAGGCTAGTAAAGAAATGACTTGGTTACAAAGGTTTATGGATGAATTGGGTAAGAAGCATGATATGGGCACGCTATACAGTGATAGCCAAAGTGCCATTCATCTTGAAAAGAACTCAACATTTCATTCCAGGACTAAACACATACAACTCAAGTACCATTTCATACAGTCAATATTGAAAGATGGACAGCTGAAGCTGGAAAATATACACACTAGCCAGAATCTTGTAGATGTGCTAACAAAAGTTGTAACTAGGGAGAAACTAAGAATATGCTCAGTTTAAATTGTTCTTCAAGAATGACAATGAAGATGAGAAACATCTAGGTCCAAAGAGGATTCATTGTCTAGCAAATGAAGCAATAGTGGAGTTGCTACAATCAGTCTCCAAGTGGGAGATTGTTGGGTGTGGAGCCTGATTATCTTGTTTATTTTGTATCACAGCATTGGACCTTGTACCTTAATGGGGAGGCAACGCTGCCCGTAATTAAATGCTGCCTGGGGGGTCTAGGGGGGGCATCTATGACTTTATGGAGCCCCCACCCCCCCTAGTGAGGGGTTTTGGGACAGCGCCCCCGAAGCTAAAAACATATGTAAAATTGCCTTATAAAAGTATAGTAATTTCTAGTCAATCTGGGCCGTTCCTTAGGCAGATGATCTGATGGTAGAAGTTATGTTTAGTTTAGTGGTTTTTTCCCTAGAAGAAAACCCCTCACTTGTATGAGGGTATTGTATTATGGCTGTGTATTGTATGTGTATTCTCAGAGTGAGAAATAGATAGGGAGACTGTGAGAGAGAACAGAGGATATTTCAACTGATCTGTTGTAGGTTGTGTCTCTTCATTTTTTCTAGATAATAGAAAGGAAGGACTGGCTATTCAGGGTGGACGTAGCCCAAACTGGGTGAACCACGTATATTTGTGTCTCTTTGGTTTTAAGTGTTTTGTGTGCTTGTGTTTTCCACATATTTTATATGTTGCATTTCTTTGTAATATATAATTTTCTAACAATCCACCCATGATATTGTAAGTGACATCTATCCATGGTATTGGTTCACCCATGGTATGTATCCACCCATGGTATTCATCCACACATGTAATTTACCCATGGTATTGTAAATATCATCCACCCATGATATTCATCACCAATGGTATTTATCCACCCATTGTTGTGTAACCAGCTCCAAAAATAGAAGAAAAGAGATATCAACGCCTTAGAAATAAGCCACTTCGAGGGGGCAACCTCCAATACATTACATAAATGAACAATTCTTGGATGATTCAAATGAACAAAACCTCCTTCTATATATAGGAGTCCATGGGGCAACAATATAATCCTAGTGGGGCCATAATGTAATCCTATCCGACCTAACAATAATAATGTAAGGGCACAATAATAACAATATGGGGGTTACAGGGGTACAATAATAACAATAAGGGGGGCTACACTAACATAATAAGGGGCTACACTATTAATATAGGGACTTAACATGCCCTTCTCCTTCAAACAAGTGTTGTCCTCAGCGCTTGATTATTTCTTGATGCTTCTGTATAAAATTCTCATCCTCCCATGTGAAATCTTCTACAGGAAAGTTCTTCCACTTGCTGAGATACTCTGAAATTGATCGTACTTGTCAATTTCTTGTTTCTATGACTGCTTCATAACTTCTTTCGATGTGATGTTGATCTTCCTATTGTTTCATTAGATTCTGCACCAAAGTTGGGTTATCCTTTGAGAGTTGGAGAACTTGTTGTTGATGCTCGATGTGATCTTCCACTAATTTATCATCCATATTTGCTATTATTTGATCCTTCAAACCATCCAACTTAGCCTCCATTTATGCTTTTAAACCATCTATGTCATCTTCGATTGCTCTTCGTAAGATCGAAATTTGTTGCACTTGGTACCGTAATTTTGATATCTCATATTGCAATTCTTCCTCCTCATGCGTCATAGTATAGCTTTCTGAGGGCTGAATGGGTATGGAATTATTTTTTGGAGGCATAATAGAACCCATTACTGACAAAAAATCTTCAATATGCCCTTGGAATCAATTCAACTTGATTCTTCAAACAAGACTTATGCAATTCGAAAAAAAAAAACAATACACACCTTTTTCTTGCTTTTGAGGAGCTTGATATTGAAATTGGATTATCTATGTGATTGTGGCCCTTAAATATTTGAAATTCAGCACTGAAGTAGCCCTCTGAATTCTCTTTTGAATGCCACAGGTCTGACCTGATTTGGATTCTCCAAGACAAAGTTATTTCCAATCTCCCACAATGACCCAATTTTGGACTGGTTCAGTAGAGCAAACGTGT
Source organism: Pinus albicaulis (assembly GCA_034641835.2). Lineage (NCBI taxonomy): Eukaryota > Viridiplantae > Streptophyta > Pinopsida > Pinales > Pinaceae > Pinus > Pinus albicaulis. The sequence goes on from JAXQQM020088732.1 coordinate 122,445, forward strand.
ACGACTTGCCACGTGTCACTGTTTCATCCTTCATCTCTGAAATTGATAGCCAAGAAACTTCAGTCCGTGAAATTTCAAACACTTTTTACGGCACTCCAATCCGATGCCCAGAGAGAGAGTTATTGAACTTTTCCCACGATCACCTCTTTGAGATGAAATTCAGGAGCCTGAAAAAGCACTACCTTCCACAGATCATATCTCCAAAAATATTGCGAACCAAGCTCTGAATTTTTTTGAAAAATTTCCTTAGGCTTTCAGCTTCGCACCATATGAATTTCAGATTTTGAACCTTTGTAGAAACTTTTTTATAGCGCAAATTCCACGATGACCTATTTAGGAGCCTGAAAACAGACCTAACTTCCACAGATCATATCTCTGAAAATATTGCGAACCAAGCTCTGAAATATTTAGGAACACTTCCTCCAGATTTCAGCTTCGCACCCTAAAAATTTCAGTTTCTGAAGCTTCGTAGAAAAAAATTTATAGCGAAAATTCCACGATGACCTGTTTAGGAGCCTGAAACAATACCTGACTTCCACAGATCATATCTCCGAAAATATTGCGAACCAAACTCTGAAATTTTTATACACGCTTCCTCAAGAATTTGGCTTCGCACCATAAAAATTTCAGCTTCTGAAACTTCGTAGAAAAAAATTTATAGCGAAAATTCCACGATGACCTGTTTGGAGCAGAGAAACCCTAGAATCCAAAGCCTTTGATACCAAATGTTGTGTAACCAGCTCCAAAAATAGAAGAAAAGAGATATCAACGCCTTAGAAATAAGCCACTTCGAGGGGGAAACCTCCAATACATTACATAAATGAACAATTCTTGGATGATTCAAATGAACAAAACCTCCTTCTATATATAGGAGTCCATGGGGCAACAATATAATCCTAGTGGGGCCACAATGTAATCCTAGCCGACCTAACAATAATAATGTAAGGGCACAATAATAACAATATGGGGGTTACAGGGGTACAATAATAACAATAAGGGGGGCTACACTAACATAATAAGGGGCTACACTATTAATATAGGGACTTAACACCCATGGTATTGTAAGTGACATCTACTCATGTATTCATTCACCCATGGTACTTATGTAGAAATTATATAGAAACTCTATACCAATTGACGCAATCCGATCATGTAATGTACTAAAACAAAATATTGAATCCTTCTAGTATATTTTCCGAATATAAAAAATGATATCTCAATCACATGCAAGTAAGAGAAAGGAAATTTTCAATCATAAAACATAAGATGTTATTGGGGAAAGCACCTGCTCAAGATGTTCTCGGTTGTTTTCTCCCACTGAGAAAATCCTGCACTCTATCGATCGTCTCACCCTGATCCTGCTCAAAATTGACTATCAATTCTTAGGAAAAATTGACCAACGCTTAGCCAATTCTCAGCCCCTCCTTACCCTAGCCTTTCTCAAGAAAATAGGATAATCAACCTTCCTTGATTGCGCAATCCATCACGAGCCTTCCTGCGAATTTATAATTTCACCCGGGAAATTTTCTAATAATACAACTGATAGTTAACTTCCCTTTAACCTCTATTTCAACTGGGTCGTCATTAGAACTGACATGCATGCAGCTATTAATATTGAATCATCATTTATCTTATTTATCACTACTTGTGAATTAAATCTAATTTAATTCATTGGACCTCTCACTATCTCATCACTCAGTTAAATCTAATTAAGCTGATTTTTACTCAACTAGTTTGAGTTAACTGATTACACATGCACGCCACTAGTGCATTAACTGCAACTGGACCCCAAAAATAATAGAATCAATCTACATGCCTCACCTTTGACCCTCAACTCGAAATTCTTGAGCTAACTGAGTCTTTCTGACTTAGTTAACTGATACAAGTTGTTATGAGATGAAATTACAATTTATTTTCCAATTTATTTAAGGGATAAATAAATTAGATGCCCACATTTATCACTAATGTGTGACTGAATTCCTCACTCATGTGTGACTGGAATCCCACACTAGTTATGTGGTCAATTTTTGTCCTTTCTAGATGCCAATTTTATTGTTTCTTGTTGCAAATTTCAACACTCCCTCTCAACAAGAAAGGAATTAATCTATCTCGATTCGGTACCTTTGGAATGTTCTGCATGTAACACTTCTCTAGTGTTGTTTGCACATGCAACTCTTGAAACTGAATAGCCTCCAAAAAACTGAATCAATATGATGCATCTGTCATTAGATTCTTCTAACTTCTACTAGTTACCGCATTGTCTACTGAAATCTTTATGTTGTTGCTGACATATTCATCCATGCACTCTGCACTACTTCCAACTCTGATCTGTGCTCTAGTATCTGACATCGGTCACTCTGATTTATGTCTTCTTGACATCTGACTGCATCAACCTAACCAATCCTTCCTGTTACTATTGTACTGTATGCTCCTCGTAGCTAGGTTCGATCCATGAGACACACCATCTCAATGGACACTGCCCAAATTTCTTCTTGGGATTATAGCTGCACATCGCCCCACCTCACACCTAGATTTATAGCTGCATGTACTCCCTCTACCTTTCTGGCTCAAAATTTCTCTCTCCTGGACATATCTACTTGAGTGGACTCTTCTACTTGGTATCCTCTCTGCTTCTCCAATTATGGTTGCTCCACAACTTTCTCAGACTGCTTCTGAGGTTGCATGTTGAGAGATAATTTCTCCCTCTCAACCACCAAGTCATTAACCATTTGTTTTCTCCCCAAAGCTTTGTATCCATCCTCAACCTCGAGAGCATACAATTTCTTGACTCTTGCACCGATCTATTTCAATTATCTCATGGCTATGTGTTTAAGGAACACAATTCCTTTTATAAACATCACCTCATAATCACAGTCTTCCAATATCGTCATGGAGACTAGATTCTTCCTTAGGCCTGGAACATACAAAACATATTATAGTCTGAGAGGGGCCTCCCAACATTTCCAAAATCTATGTTCTTTTGGAGGTCCTTCTCCTCCAAGTCACTGAATAGATCTCTATTCCTCATCATATGGAACAAGGAAGTGCTATCTAGATACCACATGCATCACATTAAAGTGTTGGTCATGCATGATATGAGACTAAAATCAAGCTTGAAATTTGAATCCAATGCTTCACACATTGTAACTACAAGCTCCTTCTTGCTTGCCTTATTTTGTGGATAATTCGAAGCATAGTGCCCACACTCGTGACATTGAAAACATTTTATCTTGGACAAGTCTCTTTTTCCCTCTTCGCCTTGGGACTTCTTTCCCTTGGATTTATTTCATTTTCTAACCAATACAAAATATTCTTCTTTTTTGGTGTTGGAGGTCCCGTCTCTAGTGCTCCACCTTATCTCATCTATTACCAAGTGAACCACAAATGCTCCCAGTCTGGTAACTTCTCCCTCCCATTCACAGAGTCTTGGTAACTATGCCAGCTCTTGGGAAGGCCTAGAAATTCTAGGCTCACCAAGTCATCATCGGCTATGGTCACACCATCACTTACAAGATCATCTTGACATTGGGTGAAATTCGCCAAGTTATTGGTACCTTCTCTCCCTCCTTCTTCTTGATATTTCTGAGCTTGTCCTTCAGCACCAAATTCCTTTAGTCGTTGCGGTTCTGAAATAGATCCGTCAAGGCCTTCCAGTACATATCATATGGAGTCACATTCCCATGGATACTCTAGAAAATGTGATCTCGAACTCCCTCTAACAAGATCCTTCTCGCCCTTGCTACCTTCTTCTGCCATGCATCAAGAAGTTAAGCATCTACTACTACGGGCTTGGGAATATCAAAACCTTTGAATTCCTTCAATCCATTCTCCTCCAACACTACCTCCATATTTTCCTTCCATTCAATATAATTCAAATTTCCTTCGAGTGAAAATTTAAGTCTCAAGCCATTAAAATACATCTTGATCTACTACTGGATCCTGAAGAATAAATCTACCAATTTGAACTTTCTTCAGAAAAACTCAATTTCTTCTCTTCTATTTTGATTCCTGACATTCTCATACCATGTAGAAATTATATAGAAACACTATACTAAGGATTCAATCCAATCATGTAATATACTAAAGCAAGATACTGAATCCTTCTAATATATTTGTAGAATATAAAACATGATCGCAAAATCACATGAAAGTAAGAGAAAGGAAATTTTCAATCACACAACACAAGATGTCCTTGGGTAAATAACTTCCTCAAAACCCCTATATCATATATTTTACATAGTAAAAGAATCATGAAACAATACAATGCTTTCTCACACCGAGAAAATCCTGCACTCCATCGATCCTCTCACCCTGATCCTGCTCAAAACTGACTAGAAATTCTCAGGTAAAATTGACCAACACTTAGCCAAATATCAGCCCCTGCTTAGCCCAACCTTGCTCATGCAATCCCTAGGTAATTGATCCCTATTAAATAGGATAATCAAGCTTCCTTGATTGTGCAATCCATCATGAACCTTCCTGTGAATTTATAATTACGTGCGGGAAATTTACTAATAATACAACTGATAGTTAACTTCCTTTTAACTTTTGTATCAACTGCACCATCATCAGAACTGACATGCATGTAGATATTAATCGTGAATCATCAGTTATCTGATAGGTCACTACTTGTGAATTAAATCTAATTTAATTCAGTGGACCTCTCATTAGCTCGCCACTTAGTTAGAACTAGTTAAAGTGATTTTAACTCAATTAATTTGAGTTAACTCATTACACATGCACCCCACTAGTGCATTAACTATAAATGGACCCCCAAAATAATAGAATCACTCTAAATGCATCACCTTTGACCCTCAACTCAAAATTCTTGAGCTAACTCAGTCTTTCTGACTTAGTTAACGGATACAAGTTGTTCTGAGATGAAATTACAATTTATTTTCCAATTTATTTAAGGGATAAATAAATTAGATGCCCAAATTTAGCACTAATGTGTAACTGAATTCCTCACTCATGTGTGACTAGAATCCCATGCGAGCTATGTGGTCAATTTTTGTCCTTTATGGATGCCAATTTCATTGTTTCTTGTTGCAAATTTCAACACTCCCTCTCAACAAGAAAGGAATTAATCTATCTCGATCTGGTACCTTTGCAATGTTTTGCATGCAACACTTCTATAGCGTTGTTTTCACATGAAACTCCTAAAAATAAATAGCCACTGAAAAAATGAATCAGTATGATGCATCTGTCATCATAGTCTTCTGACTGCAGCTAGTTACTGCAGTGTCTACTGAAATCTTTGCGTTGCTGCTGACATCTACATCCATGCACTCTGCATTTCTTCCAACTCTGATCTGCACTCCAGTATCTAACATATTTCAATCTGATTTATGTCTTCCTGAAATCTAACTACATCAATATAACCGATCCTTCCTGCTACTATTGTATTGTGGGCTCCTCGTAGCCAGGTTCGATCCATGAGACACACCATCTTAACGGACCGTACCCAAATTTCTTCTTGGGATTTTATCTGCACATCCCCCCACCTCACACCTAGAGATATAAATACATGTACTCTCTCTACCTTTTGTTGTTCCTTGAGAAACAATTCCTTGCTGTGTAAAGGAATCCGTGCTCAAGACATTAAAGATTATGTCACAAACAAGTGTATATCTGTCTCTGTTTATTAAACCTTCAAATATTAATAATATAATCTCCAAATATCAAACCCCTACAAGTTCTGCAATGCCATGTTCTCTTTATGGTGAAGTTAATGAATGGAAGAAAAAGAAAGAAAAGGATTTCAATTTGATATGCTGCTTAAAACAGAATCTACCATTATAAAACCCTGAAGAAGTGAGCAACAATAAAGTTAAAATAGAGGAGCACCCATTAAGGATGTTTAACTCTTAGATACACAGATATCAAGAGACCTGCAGCTCAAATTACTCTATTTTATTCATAGATATGGAAACGAAATGAGAACTGGAAAACTATTCAACATAGATAGAATGATGGAAACTTGCAAAACTTTTCATTGATTCAATATTTTTCAGTACAAAATTAGGCTTCAAGGTCCAAAACTCGGAACCTTCATCTTTTTTCAAATTGTCTTTTTATACATTATCACGAAACAGTTTCCAGTAATGAAACTAATTCTAACTATTCTAACTAACTTTAACTGCCTAAACTATTAACTGTTATAGAGGTACATGCCTCGAAAAAGTCTTATTACATTTGCATAATCTTGAGAGATGACATAATGAGAATTTTTATAACTTCTAATCTAAAGGAACAAATGGTCCTGAAATGGCTGTGGAATCGACGGCTACTTTTGATTTATCCGTTGGGATCTTTTTTGTTGTGTCAATGGAGAAGATTTTGCATTTTTTCCAGAGTTCACTTTGAGTTGTAGGAGCATTCCTGTTGCTGAGGTATTCCAATCTAAATGCAACTGCCTGATTGTGAGTGAGCCTTTCTGTGAAGAGTGCCTTTACCATCCATAGCAAATTGAAGTGCCTCTGTAAAAAGTTAAACACTGTCTCTCCCTTTAAAACTTGTGTCTTTTCGTGTCTACTATCTGCTCTGCTCTTTGCCAGTGTTAATGCATCTTCATAAAACTTCCATGTCAAAATATTTCCCTTTTCTGTCCAGCATGAAGGCAAACCTTTTAGCTTCTCCTTGAGCTCCTTAATTTCATATAAGAGAGTTGAAGCTTGAGGAACCGGACAAAGAAGCTCGTTTTTCCATGGCTGACGGATTAATGAAAATAATTCGCGGGGTATTTGGACAACGGAAAGATGGCGGGTGCATGACTCAAAGGAAAAAGAACCACACCCAAACGAGAATGGGACAAAGAACACTTAAACCGCTATGAAAAACCATAATAAATGTGAAATGACGTGTACAAAACCTTCGGAAGTGGATGACAGCTGTCTCCCACCTTGCCTGATGACGTCATTACGGGGGGTTCGGGAGTACGGCGGAAAACTTCGACCTATACCCCCCGTAAAGAATCTCAGCCGTTGATCACGGCTCGCCTAATATTTGACCAGTCAACTACGGGGGGTCTGGTTTTGATAATCTTCGAGCTATTTTCCCCACCGTAGTAACTAATCCGGAACCACTCTTTCACGATCACGACTTCCGCTCGGGAAGCTGCTCGAATTTTATGCTTGAGAATATACGTATCGAAATAAAGCTTTGTGACTACTTTATGTACATTAATCTCTGTAAAACATTGCATTTTTTTTTTATGCTAAAGTATAAAAATTTCACACTATAGCATATTTTTCGAATTTCCAGATTTTTTAATTTTCGAAATAAAATATAAAAAAGGATATGCAGATAATGATCCACAACATCTGGCTCCACCTGGGGATAGTGTTTTTACCACGAAACACTAAGAACCTGCAGATTAGTGCCTTCACCTCGCGCATGGAGTCACACATTGCTTGATGGAAATGTACAATGATCACACCGGATATATACAATGATGAACAAACAGCTGCTTAATTCCGAAAATAATGCTTGAGATATTACCCATTCACAGGCATATCCAACACTTCTCCTTCAAGACTTTCCAACATGAAAGTATTATTTCCTCTGACTTCATTAATTTTGAATGGGCCATACCACAAGGGATCAAATTTGCCATGTTTCCCTTTGTCTTCCCTTCGTGTATCCCATCTCAATACTAAGTCTCCCTTCTGAAACATGATTTCTTTTGCTTTCCTGTCAAATATTGCCTTCATCTTTTGTTGATAAGTGAGCAAGTTGTCCCGAACTTGATTTCTGTTTTCACTTAGCTCCATCACATTGTTCATTCTTCTGATCATGGCATTTGGTTCTGCTTGAGCATCTTGGAGGAAACAAATCACAGGTTTTACCAACTGTGTGGGAAACAATGCTTGTGTACCATATACGAGCTCATAAGGAGACTTGCCAGTATACCTCCTAGTGGTCATCCTTGTTTCCCATAGAGCAAAAACTAAATTTGTATCCCAATTCTTCTGATTTTCACTGATTGTCTTCTTCAAAATTCTTACCAATGTTTTGTTGGAAGATTCGGCCAATCCATTTCCCTGCAGATGATAAGCTGTAGAATGAGACAATATCACACTATAAGTCTGAAAAAAATTAATAAACCTGAGTGAACTGAAAACTTGGGCATTATCTGTCATAATCTTCATTGGACATCCAAACCTGCTAAAGATGTTCTCTTCTAGAAACCTCATAACAAACAAATCTTTTGCCTTCCTGGTGGGAATTGCCTCCACCCATTTTGTAAAATAATCTGTAGCAGTAAGGATCCACTTAAACTTCCCACTGGATGGTGGATTTATTTCTCCAATGAAATCCAACCCCCATTGTCTAAAAGGTTCTTCAGCAAAAACAGCGAGAAGAGGTAATGGAGCTAGTTTTTTCTTTTCTGCAAATACCTGGCATTTTTTACAACTTTTGACTGCTTTATAAACATCAACAAACATAGATGGCCAATAGAAACCTGATTTAAATATCTTATGAACAGTTACCTTCCAGCTGTAATGACCTCCGCATGGGTATTCATGATATTCTTTAATTACTTCTGAAACTTCTTCCTCTGTCAAACATAACAATAACACACCAGCAGGGTCCTTCCAATACAATTTTGCTTCAATTATGACATACGGCGGAGCCTTAAGTTTTAAAGCCCTGTATTTAGTTCTATTAATTGAAGGGGGACAAGAAAGAAAGCACAAATAATGAACAATATCCTTATACCAATCCGAGCAGAGAAATTTATACTTAATTGCTATATTTGACTGATTATCACCTGTTTCTCCATCGAGTTCATCCACAGGGGCCAACAAATTAATTCCCAATGCTTGGAAATTTGACTCTGTTAATAATTTGGCCAATCCCAATCCTTTGACCAATTTGGTTGGTTTTACATCCAGGTCATATTCCTGGATTTTAGCAATCCATTTTCATCTTTTTCCTTCCACATCGCTCTGCATTAGGACATCCTTTACAGCTGAATTGGGAACGTGTGCTAAGATTTGAGAATGAAGGATATAAGTTTTGAAAGCTTTCAATGCTTTCACCAGAGCGTAAACTTGTTTCTCCAATATATTATATTTCAATTCTGCATCTCAGAGAACTTTACTAAAATATGCTACAGGTTGTTCATGCTTTTCTTCATTTCTCTGTAATAACACAGCTGCAATCGTCGAGGGAGATGCAAAGGAGAAAATTTGAAATGGCTTCAAATAATCTGGACTGATGAGAACAGGTGCTTCCTTTAAAGCTTCTTTAATCCTTTGGAAAGATTCTCGCGCCTCTTTGTCCCACTTCACTTTGGCATCCTTTTTCAACATGTCCGTTATCTTTTTGATGATTTCTGCGTAATTGGGAACGAATCTTCTTAGAAAATTAATTTTTCCAAGAAATCTCTGAATATCTTTTTTGCTTCGGGGCGGTGGAATGGACTGTATTGCTTCAACCCTCGCTGGATCTATTTTAACACCTTGTTTTGAAACAATGTGACCCAACAGTTTACCTTCTTCCAGGGCAAACAGAGATTTTTTAGGATTCAACAATAACCCATACTTTCTACACTTCAGGAAAGCTTTCTGCAAATGCTGCAAGTGTTCTTCATCAGAATTTGAAAAAATTGTGACATCATCCAAATAAATAACTACAAACTGATCTCCAACAAATGCAATATCCATCGCTCTTTGGAATGTAGCTCCTGCATTAATTAGTCCAAAAGGCATCCTAGCATACATGAATGTTCCCCATGGCATAGTGAAAGAAATTTTCTTCTGATCTTCTTTCTCCACAGCCACCTAGTTATATCCTGAAAAGCCATCCACCATAGATAATCTATAAGCTCCAGTCACCTTCTGTAAAACAAAATCCATCTTCAGCAAAGGGTAATTATCTTTCAATGAAGCCCTATTCAAATTTCTGAAATCTACACACAGCCTTATCTCTCCGTTTTTCTTTCAGACTGGTACAAGATTGGAAACCCAATCTGAATATCTAAGTGGAACAATTATTTTGGCCTGCAACAATTTCTTTACCGCCTTTTCGATCGGAGCCAACAACAATGGATTGATTTGCCGGAGCTTCTGTTTATGCGGCTTGACTCCATCCTTCAGTGGGATTTTATGCTGTATGATACTCTTATCATATGTCTTCAAATCATCATAAGACCAAGCAAATACATCTTGGAATTGTTTGAAAAAATCTACGTACCTTTCTTTGTAGTCCTTCGAGACCCCTTTGAACAATTTGATCATTTTAAGCTCCTGTTGAGTCCCCAAATTGCAATTTTCCACCTGCTCATCTTGGTTTGCTTTCTTCTAATTTACTGCAACGTCGTTTGCATCAAACAGTCTTTCAAGAGGCACTAAGCCTCTTGGCAAAGCATTGTCTTTCAACTGAATGATTTCCTGACCAACAATCTTATTTTTAAGAGTCTTACCAGCCAATTCATCTTCATCAGTTTCCAAATCAATCTGATGATCTTCAAAATCTTCAATCATCAACAGAAATTGCTTAATCTGTTCATCATCCTCAAAGACCTGCCAGTGTTTAATATTGTCAGGAATTGAAGGTCTATGTCTCATCTCAATTTCATACCTTAGTCTCGGACTGATCGGAGGCTTGAATGTACTTGCTGCAACCGCCAAAGAATCAGCCATTCTATTTTCTTCCCTTGGAACAAACTGTAAGTTGAAGGCTTCAAAGTAATTTTCGATCAGATCCTAGACCTCATTCTGATATGCTCTTAACCTGGGATGTTTAGTTTGACATAAATTATTGATCTGTCTTATAATTAATTCTGAATCCCCAAACACAGTCATAGACTGAATTCCCATTTGCTTAGCTGTCTGCAAACTAATGATTAATGCTTCATATTCTGCAACATTATTAGTGGACTCAAACTCCAATTTGAAAGAAAAAGGCACAAGGTTTCCTTCAGGAGAAACAAAAATGAAACCAGCTCCAGTGCCTTCTTTGGAAAATGCACCATCAAAATAACACTTCCATAGCTTGTTCGAATGCAGCTCCTTATGTACAATTGCTGAAGGAAGCTGCCCTTGCGATTCTTCAGCAAATTCTGCATCTTCATGCAACATGAAGCAAGAGAGGTCATCCTTCTCTTGGCCATAAATTGGTGAATTACCTGCATCTTTCTTGGTAGTAGTTTTTTGAAATCTAGTCTCTCTATACAACCTCCTTTCTTCACCATTGAAAACGGGAATGATAGCATATGTAAAATCTAGCTTCAAAAATCCTCCAAGCTTTGCCCCCCATGATCTAGATAGTAACATACCAAACCTGGCAGGAATATCTGCCACTACAACATCCATCATAATGCTTTTGGCTGGGATTTGAGCCAATGTAACAACCATATCCTTAATCAGACCCACACACTTTACCCTTTTTGAGTCAAAATAATAAAGATCTCGATATGGCTTGGTGATTTGCAAATTCAACTCTTTCATCACACACAATGGCATCAAATTGTGAGACGCACCATAATCTAGCATGCAGTTATGTAGAAAAAAATCATGTAATAGAAGTGATATATAAAAAGGAGGGACAGAAGAATCTACCTCTTCAACATGAGGTTCAAATGTAACCACTGGTTTCTCTTCCTGTAGATTTACTATATCACCTACTTCATCAGACTGAGATAAATTGATAAACTCGGCAATCTCTTTCTTATAGCCAGGTGTTTTCATTAACTCAAGAAGAGGTACTTGAATCTTCACTTTCTCCAACTCTTTCGACAAATTGAAAGTTTGATTTGATTTTGTCAACTTTTCAGGTTCTTCTTGATCTTTCTTGGAATTTGAGTTTTGATTAGAAACAGTAACCACTTTCTCCAAAATATTAGAAAATCTAACTTTTGTTTGAGAAGTTTCTGCTTGCTGCTTTTCCTTCTCTTTTTCTTTGTTCATGGGCTTTTTCCCCTTATCTGTTTTCTTAGTTTGATATTTCTGGAATGGAGTCGCCATTGGAGCAGGTGCTGCTTCTGATTCTTTTTCTTCATTATCTTGAGTCCTTAGTATCTTCTTTGACCTCAAATCGTATTTTTTATGCAACTCGGATTGCATGAAGTCTGTGAACTCTCTGTAGTAATCATCCATCTCTTCTTGATCAAATGAAAGATCATTTTCTTCCACTTCTTCTTCTTCAGATTCTTCTTCTGTTTCATCGTCTTCCATATACACATCAGAAATTCGATCATCATCCTCTCTCTCATCATCATAATCTGTTGAACGGGACGGGGCTGCCTCTATGTACAAAGGTGCTTGCACCTGATCTTGATCTTTTTTTTCTCTTTGTAGAATCTGCAAGGGCTGTTTTTTAAATTGGAGATTAAAAACCCCTCTATTCTGTCTTGCAGGCTTACTATCTATTTCCAACTTTACCAATTTATTTGACAGATTTTTTATGACCTTAGTCATATCGTCAATTCTCTGATCTTGAGCTGAGGCTTCCTCTTTAGCCTTGCCTTTATCTGAAACTTTACCAGCCACAGACATATTAGCCTCAATCTCCAGAGCATCAGTTTGAATCCGCTCCAACGTAGGGGACCTTCTTTCCCTCAATGTGAAACTGAATTCTGGTTCAAATGCACCAGCAAAAACGACCCTTGCTCCAATAGGAGGAGGCTTCATCTCAGCACGAAAACTATTATACAATTTGTTAAATCTCTTCACAAAATCACTCATATTTTCATCAGATTTCTTCTTGATTGCATTAAATTTTGTCAAAGAATAGCCGTGGTCCCTCTTTTTGCCCCATATCTCAATGAAACGTCTTTCTAAAGCATCCCAATCATTTATGGAGCCATTAGGCAATCCTTTGAACCATTTCCTTGCCTCTCTACTTAGAGACTGAACAAATAGTCTCATCACAACGTCCAAATGTTCAACATTCAAATTCTCAGCAAATGTGCAAAATAGGGGCAAGTGTTGTTCTACAGTTATCTCATCTTCACCAGTAAATCTAGGGAGTAACTTGAGATACTCCTGAGGCATATCATGCAATGGTTGGGCTAGATTTAATGGTGCATATCTATTCATCAAGAAAGCAGGGGCTGCAGGAACTGCCATATTTACGCCCGGGTTAACTATTCCTTGAGCGGGGGTAAAATGAATACCAGTTGTAGGTGGGGATGAATGAGGTGGAACAAATGATATAGGAGTTGGAGTATGAACGATTGCAGAAGAGCTGGCAGTTATATGGGGCTGAATTTCTATAAAATGAAATGACACAAACTCCAAAGATTGCTCTTCTAATGTGGGTTCTTGATAACGAACGGGTGATGGTGATGATTCTTCTTCCGAGAAAATGAGTTTCTTGGAAGCTTTCTTGGATGATAAAATGTGTGAACTGCTGCCTGGGGCGAGTAGTGTAGCTTCTGTTGTATCAAATATTTTTGGTTTCTGGCTCTTCTTTGAAACAAGCTTCTCAGGATCGGACAAAGCGAGAGCTATTTGCTGAGAGGTATCTGACCTCGTGTGAGGTTTCTTGGGAGCCAGAGCTATTTTCAAACAAACACAGCTTACTATTTCCTCCTCTCTGAACAACCAAAGGAAATGTAAAACAAAAACCCAGGGAAAACCTTTGAATCTTCGTCCCCGGCAACGGCGCCAATTTATGTTGTTCCTTGAGAAACAATTCCTTGCTGTGTAAAGGAATTTGTGCTCAAGACATTAAAGATTATGTCACAAACAAGTGTATATTTGTCTCTGTTTATTAAACCTTCAAATATTAATAATATAATCTCCAAATATCAAACCCCTACAAGTTCTGCAATGCCATGTTCTCTTTATGCTAAAGTGAATGAATGGAAGAAAAAGAAAGAAAAGGATTTCAATTTGATATGCTGCTTAAAACATAATCTACCATTATAAAACCCTAAAGAAGTGAGCAACAATAAATTTAAAATAGAGGAGCGCCCATTAAGGATGTTTAACTCTTAGATACACAGATATCAAGAGACCTGCAACTCAAATTACTCTATTTTATTCATAGATATGGAAACGAAATGAGAACTGGAAAACTATTCAACATAGATAGAATGATGGAAACTTGCAAAAATTTTCATTGATTCAATATTTTTCAGTACAAAATTAGGCTTCAAGGTCCAAAACTCGGAACCTTCATCTTTTTTCAAATTTTCTTTTTATACATTATCAGGAAACAGTTTCCAATAATGAAACTGATTCTAACTATTCTAACTAACTTTAACTGCCTAAACTATTAACTGTTATAGAGGTACATGCCTCAAAAAAGTCTTATTACATTTTCATAATCTTGAGAAATGACATAATGAGAATCTTTATAACTTCTAATCTAAAGGAACAACTGGTCCTGAAATGGTTGCAGAATCGACAGCTACTTTTGATTTATCCGTTGGGATCTTTTTTGCTGTGTCAATGGAGAAGATTTTGCATTTTTTCCAAAGTTCACTTTGAGTTGTAGGAGCATTCCTATAGCTGGGGTATTCCAATCTAAATGCAACTGCCTGATTGTGAGTGAGCCTTTCTGTGAAGAGTGCCTTTACCATCCATAGCAAATTGAAGTGCCTCTGTAAAAATTTAAACATTGTCTCTCCCTTTAAAACTTGTGTCTTTTCGTGTCTGCTATCTGCTCTGCTCTTTGCCAGTGTTAATGCATCTTCATAAAACTTCCATGTCAAAATATTTCCCTTTTCTATCCAGCATGAAGGAAAACCTTTTAGCTTCTCCTTGAGCTCCTTAATTTCATATAAGAGAGTTGAAGCTTGAGGAACCGGACAGAGAAGCTCGTTTTTCCATGGCTAACGGATTAATGAAAATAATTCGTGGGGTATTTGGACAACGGAAAGATGGCGGGAGCACGACTCAAAGGAAAAAGAACCACAACCAAATGAGAATGGGACAAACAACACTTAAACCGCTATGAAAAACCATAATAAATGTGAAATGACGTGTACAAAACCTTTGGAAGTGGATGACAACTGTCTCCCACCTTGCCTGATGACGTCATTACGGGGGGTCCGGGAGTACGGCGGAAAACTTCGACCTATACCATTCTAAAATTGATAGAACGCTTTCTAGCCTAGTGTTATCCATTGTGTTTCAAGTAGTGCTAGTTTTCAAAATTAGTCTCTCGGCCTTCATTATTTACAACTTACTTTTGTTTTGAATTTATATTGATACATCATCACATGAACAATCTCAGCCCGTAAAGAATCTCAGCCATTGATCACGGCTCACCCAAGATTTGACCAGTCAACTACGAGGGGTCTGGTTTTGATAATCTTCGAGCTATTTTCCCCACCGTAGTAACTAATCCGGAACCACTCTTTCACGATCATGACTTTCGCTCGTGAAGGTGCTCGAATTTTATGCTTGAGAATATACATATCGAAAGAAAGCTTTGTGACTACTTTATGTACATCAATTTGTAAAACATTGCATTTGTTTTTATGCTAAAGTATAAAAATTTCATACTATAGCATATTTTTCAAATTTCCAGATTTTTTGATTTTTGAAATAAAATATAAAAAAGGATATGCAGATAATGATCCACAACACCTTTCTTGCTCAAAATTTCCCCCTCTTGGAGGTCTTTTCTTGAGTGGACTCTTCCACTCGGTCTCCTCTCTTCTTCTCAAATTGTGGTTGCTCCAAAACCTTCTAAGGCTGCTTATGAGGCTACATGTTGAGAGATAATTTCTCCCAATCAACCACCAAGTCATTAACCACTGCTTTGCTCCGCAAATATTTTCATGAATACTCAACCTTGAGAGCATATAGGTTTGTGAATCTTGCACTAATATGTTTCAACTATCCCGTGGCTATGTGTTTAAGGAACACCTTTCCTTTTCTAAACATCACCTCATAACCATGGCCTTCCAATACCTCTATAGAGACAAGATTATTCCTTAGCCTTGGAACATACGAAACAACTGCTAATCTAAGAGGGGAGCCAAAATCCCTCTAAAATG
Source organism: Pinus albicaulis (assembly GCA_034641835.2). Lineage (NCBI taxonomy): Eukaryota > Viridiplantae > Streptophyta > Pinopsida > Pinales > Pinaceae > Pinus > Pinus albicaulis. The sequence goes on from JAXQQM020088732.1 coordinate 138,406, forward strand.
TAATTGTACTTATGTCGGTCACGCTATACCTCTCATCATCTCCAAACTCTATGTTCTGTTGGATGTCCTTCTTCTCCAATTCACTGAAGAGATCTCTATTCCCCATCATATGGAATGAGGCACTGTTGTCTAGATACCACATGCATCCCATTATAGTCCTGGTCATGCATGCAATGAAAGTAAAATCAAGCTTGAACTATGAAGCCAATGCTTCACCCACTGTAGTTGCAGTCTCCTTCTTTCTTTCCTTCATTTGTGGATAATTTAAAGCATAGTGCTCATGCTCGTGATAATGAAAAAATCTGATCTTGGAAAAGTATATTTTTCCCTCTTCCCCTTGGGACTTCTTTCGATTGGTTTTCTTTCCTTTTCTGACTAATGAAAAATCTTATTGTTTGTTGGTGCTAGAGGTCCCGTCTTTGGTGCTCCGCCTTATCTCTTCTATTACCAAGTCGGGCCATAAATGCTTCGAGTATAGTAACTTCTCCCTCCCATTCACAGAGTCTTGGTAACTATGCCAACTCTTGGGAAGGCCTAGAAGTGCTAGGCTCACCAATTCATCATTGGATATGATCACACCAACACTTACAAACTCATATCAACATTGAGTGAACTTCGCCAAGTATATTGGTACCATATCGCCTTCCACCTTCTTGATCTTTCTGAGCTTGTCCTTCAGTGCCAACTTCCTTTGGTTGTTTTTGTTTTGAAATAGATCTGTCAAGGCCTTCCACATAGCATATGGAGTCACTTTCCCATGGATACTCAAGAAAATATGATCTCGAACTCCCTCTAACAAGATCCTTCCCACCTTTGCTACCTTCTTCTGCCATGCGTCAAGAAGTAGGGAAACTGCTGTTGCAGGCTTGGGAATATCAAAATCTATGAATTCCTTCAACCCATTGTCCTCCAACACTGCATCCATCCTATCCTTCCATGCAATATAATTTGAATTTACCTCTGAGTGAAAATTCGAGTCTCAAGCCATTTAAATACATCTTGATTTGTTACTGGATCTTGAAGAATAAATATGAAAATTTGAACCTGCTCAAGGCAAACTCAATTTATTATCTTCTATTGTGATTCCTGGTGCTCTGATACCATGTATAAATTATATAGAAACTTTATACAAATGGATTCAATCTGATCATGTAATGTACTAAAACAAGATACTGAATCCTTCTACTATATTTCAAAATATAAAACACGATCGCTCAATCACATGCAAGTAAGAGAAAGGAAATTTTCAATCACACAACACAAGATGTTCTTGGGGAAATCACCTACTAAAAACCCCTATATCATATGTTTTACATATTCAAATAATCATGAAACAATATAATTCTTTCTCACGCTGAGAAAATCTTGCACTCTACTGATCGTCTCACCCTAATCCTGCTCAAAACTGACTAGCCATTCTCAGGAAAAATTAATCAACACTTAGTCAATTCTTAGCCCTTGCTTAGCCCAACATTTCTCACTCAACCCATAGGAAATTAATCCCTATTAAATAGGATAATCAACCTTCCTTGATTGCACAATTCATAATGAACCTTGTTGTGACTTTATAATTGCTCCCGGGCAGTTTGCTAATAATAAAACTGATAATTAACTTCCCTTTAACCTTTGTCTCAACTGGGTCGTCATCAGAATTGATATGCATGTAGCTATTAATAGCAAATAATCAGTTATCTTATTGACCATTACTTGTGAATTAAATCTAATTTAACTCACTAGACCTCTCACTAGCTCGTCACTCAATTAGAAATAGTTAAACTAATTTTAACTCAAATAATTTATGTTAACTAATTACACATGCACCCCATTACTGCATTAACTGCAACTGGACCCCCAAAATAACATAATCACTCGACATGCCTCACCTTTCACCCTCAACTCTAAATTCTTGAGCTAACTCAATATTTTTGAATTAGTTAGCTGATACAAGTTGTTATGAGATGAAATTACAATTTATTTTCCAATTTATGTAAGGGATAAATAAATTAACGCCCACACTTAGCACTAATGTGTAATTGAATTCCTCACTCATGTGTGACTGTAATCCCACACCAGTTATGTGGTCAAATTTTGTCCTTTCTATATGCCAATTTCACTATTTCTTGTTGCAAATTTCAATAATCTACCCACCCATGGAATTTACCTGTGGTATTGTACCTAAAAAATGATATAAGTAACAAGTTGCATATTGTAAAAGGACTAATTGTCCACCACAATGTAGCTTCTATAGTTATTCTTTGTTTTAATAAAAAAAATTCTTTTTGATTTTATTTATTATTTATTCTCTTATTTTTTTGGCATTCTAATTTTTCAAATCTTTCCAGATCCATTTCAATTTTTTAGATCTTAGGGGTCTCCCCCTAAGATCTGGATTAGTGGTATCAAATTTAATCTATCTCGATCCATGGAACTAATGGTTTGACACATATTTCAGTTTCAACATTTTGAATCCATATTTAATAAACTCCATGCAAGTTCCATGACCTCCACAAAGCACTTTCTTGGGAAAAGCGTGAAGAATGCTTGTTTTTTCATTTTTTTCCAAGAATGTTTTGGGCGGCGCGTTTGTAGAGAAGATATGAAAATATTGGTGCAAATTTTTTAGAAAAAAATAGCATATCTATATTTCTTATGAAAAAATAGCCAATTTCAAAAAACAAATCAATCGAATCGGCGTTTGTATGAGGGAGATATCACTGATTTAAAATCAACAATGTTGCAAGATTTGTTCTGACGATAATTCGTGGATGATGGCTCTCCTTTCATTTTTTACAGTTTTCAATGAAAAATTTCAGATAAATGATTATATATCTAAGCTCCCATTTAAAAATTAATTGTTTCCAAAAAAAACTATCAGTCGAATCAGAGTCCAGACGAGGGAGTTATTGCTGATTTAAAATTAGCTATTTTTTCAGAAAGCTTCTGACGGCGGGACAATTACAATGCGAATCTGAGTTTTCATAGTCTCCATATAGTGATTTCAAACACACGGGAAGATGCATAATGAGAATTATATTTCCAAAAATAGGTTATAAAAAATATTTTGAGTTATATTTACCAAGATATGCCCATTTTAAATCTGGAGCAGCATTCAGAGCGGGTTCCCTTTGGAGACGTGCTTTAGTAGGCACCTGCTTCACATTCATCAGTTTTAAAATAGAAGAATTTAGATTGGGTTATTTGGATATGTGTCCTCCCACCCCAAGCGATGTAAGCACCTGTTACTTCATCAATAGTTAACATAACCCTAGAGTATAGGATGAGAAAAGTGACTCATTCCTATCTCTAATGAACTGATTCATTACACCTCAACTGATTGACTTACCTAATGTATTTACCATAGATAAAAGTAAAAACATGATATTTACATTCATATTGACCATTTACATAGTTAAATTCCTCATTTGCTAAAGTAAAAGTCAAACGGGAGTGAAACTTCAAAAATTTCTGAAAACTGTGAAAAATACATTTTCCTTGTAAAACACGTAGCGTCCAGCAGAAACAATGACCTTTGTTCAAGGTTGGTTTTGAGTGTCTTCTTGGTGTCCAAATCAGCTCCATGATAGCTCACTGGAGATCCCTTTGAGTCTATTTTCCAAAAATACCTCCATTTTTCAAAATGGTGCTCATTTTCCCTGTCAAAAACCTGTTCTCCCAATACTGGTAAACGCGTAGCGACCATGCAGATTTAGAGGCAGAGACATGACATTTTGATGGTTTTTTGGCACTTTTGATGGCTGTTCACCTACAAAAACTCTAAAAATTGCTAGGGTTTATTTCCTCATCAATATGAAATTTCTGGTGGTGGCCATTTTTCATTTGGAGGTCCCAAAAAAGAGCGTAGCGTCCAGGTTGCTGTGCCTTTGGAAAATTTTCTGTGTGCAAAAATACTCAAAAACACAGAAATGAACAAAAATGAAAAGTGTGCCAAAATTTTGTCAAAATTGTGAGGGTACTTGCTCATCAAGTGTTTGAGGCATGAAGTGACACCTTAAAAATTATGTCGAACTTCTCTTTCTCTCCTTTCTTGGTCAAATGTTCAATTTTAGCATTGGCTATTTTGAGCTTGGCCAATCCAATTCTCTCTTTCTCTGCATGAAGTTTGACCCTTGTCCTCAACAAGTCATTGTCCTTATTTGCCTTCACTAGAAAATTCTCCAAATGTAGATTGGCTCTATCAAGCCATGGTTCCATGTCCTTGTTGATTTCTAAGGAAAATTGTTCATTTAAGCTAACCTAGTCTGCTAGCTCAACTTCCCTTTGTCTCTTTAGGGCTAGAGCTCTTTTAAGCCCTCTAGTCCTTGGTATTTTCTTGGAGGCTGATCCTCCTCATCATCAGGTTCACCAAACCTTTCCAATTTTTCCTCAAGCAAGGATTTAACCTTTTCTGCCTCTCTTTGTGCTCTGATACACTTCATCTCATTGATGGCATGCTTGGTTTTCAGTTACTAATTTTCTTACTCAATGATGTCAATCACATACTTGGCCCTCTCAAGATTATTTTGGAGCTCATTAATATCAACCTCTTTGCCTTTGATTGCTACATTGGTGTTTTTGTCTTCATCTTCTTCACCTAATTCAATCAACTAAAATTCATGCTCTGTCTCATGTTTTCCCTCCTCATCATCAATGTTTGGCTCCATTACCTTTTCCTTACCTTTATCTACCTGTTGTGTTGCTGAAGAAGGCATGTTACACCATTTTTTGGTCGTCTAACCCATTATCATTAGATGAACCTAAGTACACCATGTAAGACCAATTTTACCCTAAGTAAAATTGCTTTCACCACGTGAAATAACTTATTCGTTTATACTTCCCGGTCATATTTAACCCAAAACAAGGAAATTAATTAAATAAACCTTTATTTATTTAATTATTTCCTAAGAATAAGTTATTTAAATCATTATTTAATAATATTCTTAGTTAAATTTGACTAAATCATCCATAAATAATTAAATAAACCATTATTTATTTAATTATATTCCCATCATTTCCCTAAAATATTTAAATAAACCATTTATTTATTTATTATTTATAAATAAAGGAATTGACCCAAGTCAAGAACCCTTTTCCCTCCAACAAATATAATAAAATATTCCTAAAGGGTGCTTCTAGAATTCGATTAATAATATTTTATTCATGCACCAAGTTCTAGACCACCCCAATATTTTGTTATAAATAGAAGGGTTTTCCCCATTCATTAATCACCTTCATTGCATTAGATCACTCTGGATCTACTCTTGGTCACCATTTTTCCATTTTTGCTTTGTGAGCTCCCACTGAGTTCTATGTTTGTTTTTCTACACCAATAAGAGAGAGGAATGTTAGATCTGAAACACTGAGGACTTTCAAGAACCCATCCCACTGAGGAGAACCGGAAAACACCTTTCTTGTTTTCCTCTCAGGTGCCCCATTCTTTAATATAATATAAAATTCTTTTAAAAACATTGTTCTTGTCTTGTCTATTGGATGCATGGAGCCATATTATATCTTATCTGCTTAATGTTTTTTGTGCTTAGATCTAAATTTGTGCAGCAAAATTAAAGATATTTTGCAGCCATAATCGATGTTAGGGCTATTTGTTATGCGTAGCTAAAGTGATATTTTACGAAGAAAGATTCATACTAACAATTGGCGACTCCACACATGTTTTCTTTTGTGACCACTGTCGTTTTATATATTCCTGCATATCCAGCTATTTCAGACCCTAGGGTTTCTCTTCCATCTTCTGTTTTTCCTATTTTTATGGTGCTTTTCACCTCTAAAACCCTCAAACATTCAAATTTTTAACTTCCGTGTGTTTCTGGCCCTATTGCGCAGGTGACAAACATTAGCCGCAACTAAGACGCCATTTTTTTTCTGAAATCTATCGCCGAGAGTGATGGAAGTGCAGGTCACACTTTTTGGCCCAAAAACTGTGACCTGAGCGAAAAATAGGTCAAAAAACGCGACCTGGACTTTTTTCTGGAATTTTTCTGAAATTTTTCTGGGCTTTGTGTGAACCTCTGTCAGGGTTGTCCGACCTCTGTCTTCGCCCGTTTAGACCTATTCTCGCTCTTTTTTACTCAAATAAGCGGGAATATAGACCCCTAGGGCTTCAGTACCCTCCACTTGTTGTGGAAGACTTTTAGCTACTGTAAGAGTCTAAATTTTCAGAGTTTCAGGCATATCTGATACCTCATTTTCAGATCCCTACAGATCAGCTCTTTTCCCTTTCAAAACACCTCATACAGTTTTTTTTGGGTTTATCTCTAGGGTCACCTCTTTGACCCTCCTACCTTTAGCTGATCCCCCTTCTTTTTTTTTGTAACAGCAACCTTGCCTCTGCCTCTTTGTTGTTTTCTGCACCTCTTTTCAGCAGATTTCTCCTTTAGATCCCTGTCCCTCCCGACCTTAGATCTATTGGCCTCTTTTAGCGTGCTTTGATTAGATTTTTTCCCTCTTATAGACTAGTTTTAAGAGACCTGCCTTCTTGGGTTAGATTGATGCATTGTTAGCTGTTAATTTTCTGTTCTTTCAGTCTTATTTACTGTAGATTTCTTTTCAGTTATGCATCACACTTTTTCTTTTACTCTCAAAAAACGTCTGGGTTTAAGCAATTAAAATTAACGCACACCACACATTGACCCTAAGCGAAGAAGAGCCTGGTTAATACCGCCTGGAAAAGACTTTAAAATCAATTGACACTGCACCTCTCTGCCCTTGTTTCGACATTGACCTCACTTGATCTTGCACCTCCCTGCCTTTGTCGGTTTTTCTTCTTCCCGTCATCATTGCGCCTCCAAGGCATTTATCCCGGAGACTTCTTGGCCTTCACCCTTAGTTTCTAGTTGGTTGACTTGCTCCTTCCCATCGTCGTTGAGTTAGTCCTCCCCCGAGTCCACACTCTGCCTCCTCTTCTGATTCTTTGGTTTCTCCCCCTACTTTTGGTTCTCCCCATGTTACCTTCACCATGTCTGGTCCAGGGCCTAACGCTAGTGGCAACCCCGGCCCTAATGCTGGGACTGTTACTAGCGGAACCGCCACAGGAACTCCCTCGACTGATCCCTTACTCCCCTTCATGGTAAGCCTCATTCTCTCTGATTTCAATCAGTTGATCAATGATCCTATCCGCCATGATGTTGGTTGGCCTACTATGCCAACCAAGCTCCCCTCCAACATTCCCAAGTTCGAAGGCCTTGCTGGAGAAGATCCCTCCAAACATATTGGATCTTTCCACATGTGGTGTTCATCCCATTCCATTACTGATGATTCCATCCATCTTAGATTTTTCCAACGCACGCTTACAGGCGAAGCTTCTAAGTGGTATGTTGATCAGCCCACTTCCTCTCATACCACCTTTTCGACTCTTTCCCCGGATTTTTTTATCTTACTTCCAACTTCCCCTTCGTTATGACACTGGTATCGAACTATATGGTATGAGCTATGGTTTTCCTGGGGGAGGGGGCACCACTTCCTGCACTTCTCCCCCTCCCGGTAGCACGCATCCAAGATCCGGCATGCCTCCTCTTTTTTCCCAACCCCCTGTTTACCACACTGTTACCCAACCTCATTATCATCCATATCCACAGCCTAGTGCTCCAACTCCTCCAGCGTTAGCACCCCCACCTTCCTTATCTTCTCAACCCCTGTAACAGTAGCCACCACCCCCTCAAGGGCAGGTGTATGCCCAACAGAGCGCGACCAATCCTTTCCCGCAGCAACGCTTCATGGCTACCCAACCACCTCACGGACCGGTAACCACTCAACCTCCCCCATCTGGTACCTCTGATTACCAGATCCTCATGATGAACTCTGACCAACCTATAACCGTCAATCTTAACCTTCACACTCAGTCCCGTCCACACCCCCAACCTCCTGCTCCATCTGTCCCCGAGTCACCTTCCTCAGGTTCTACAGAGCCTCTTTCAACAAATAATGGTCCCTTGCATATCCCTCCACCCAACACCGAGGTTCATACCAAGATTCCTAAAGGACCATTACGCCAAAATGCTACTTCTGACCGAGCTACCCATTCGTTTAGCATAGTAGATGAGCTGGCCCAATCTCCTGTTGCCATTTCAACGCTGGAACTCCTCTAGTCATGCCCCTCCCAAAGAAAATCTCTACTATCTTCCCTGGGCGCTGTAGATCCAACAGATGACCAATTGATTGTTTTCGATGCCCATCAGTCAGAGTCTCCTCCTCTTCCTTCTTCCGTAGCTTTCCAAATCTCAGTCAAAATCCGAAACGCTAACATTTCCTGACGCATCATTGACGAGGGGGCATCCACCTGTGTAATGTCCGCTTCGGTTTGGAAACAACTCGGATCTCCTGAGCTGGCCCCTTCCACAATCACCCTTCGTGCATGGGATGGCCATGCCTCCCAGCCCATTGGCCTCTTCCATAACTGTCCTATCACCCTTGCGGGCAAGACTATTTGTGTCAACGTTGAAGTTATCGACGCCCCTCTTGACTATAACATTCTTTTAGGGCATAGTTACACCTATGCCATGTATTTCGTTCCATCCACAGTCCACCGCAAGATGTTTTTCCCGCATAATGGAAAGATTGTCACCATCGACCAGTTGACGTATCATGAACCAAAATCTCAGACTTCCCCTGATTCCACCATCTCTGTTGTCACCAACAAGCAAGCTGTTGATTCTTTGACCAGTGTTTCCCCCAGCGTCTACAAAGACTCCTCCTTGCTTGGAACTTTCCCAGGTCCGCCCCCTCCTTCTGTCTCTGATTCCAGCTTGGCGAATGTTTGCATGATGCAATCATCCCGGGCCAACCTCAAGCAGCCCGCTTTGGCTAGTCAACAACCTCAATCTCGCCCACCACAACCCGCTCCTAGCCCTTCGCCTTAGCCAGCCGAACCTCTCCCTTTTGACCCTTCCCCCACTGCTAATACCCCTATGCCTCTCTACCCTCTTGGGTCAATTCCACCAGGTCTCAACCATCTTGGATCCATCCCTCCTGGCCATTACTCCACTAGTCAGATACCGTTCCTAGCTCCCCCACCAGGACTGTACACGGTACCTGTCATGGCCACCCTCTCTCTTCCTAACCTCACCCTTGGGATTCCCGTCTGGTACCTTGACCCTCCAGCCGCTACCTCGCCTGGTCAACCCAAAATTTATCCTGCTTTGACCCTGGTTCAACCGGTCCCCATGACTTCTCCCGCTGCAACAGTGCCTCAGTCACCTCAACTGGACCCACCTCCTGTTGCAACTGCTTCAGGTAAGAATGGCAAAGCTCACAAGGGGGCACCAAAGGAAGAGGCTGCCCCAACAAACCCTGCCCCTCCTCGACCTCCAAAGCATACCATCCAATGTGCTTTGTGTGATGTTTTCATCCACGACACCCATACCTGTACTGAACTGCCTCATCTCAAGCCCATGGTTAATGTCACGTTCCCTGAGTCCACAGTCCCGGAAGCCTCTGTTCCTTCCGTGACTGTGGCCAAGAACCCTAAGACTATTCACACCAACCACCCCTGTGCTTTGTGTGATATCCATGGCCATTACACCCACCTTTGTCCCCACCTCAATGACTTCTGCTCCTCTCTAGCCACGGTCCGCAATTCGAGGCCAAGCACAACGAGTCCACCTCTCCCCTCTTTGTGCGTTTTGCTTCGGCAAAACTACCAGACATGACTGCTCCCATTGACATTCCCCCTCCTGATGTCACGATGACGGAGCCTTCATCCACCATTTTCTACCTATCATCCTCCATGAGACCCTCGGGGAACATTCCCTCTAAATCCTCCCCTGTTGTTTCTCTTGACCTTCCTTCTGCGATCACCTTGGGCTCAGCATCGGTAGATCCTTTATCTGCCTACTCTTCGATCACCCCTTGTGACGATGTGCATGTGAACCTCTCTTCTCATGATGATGAGTTAGGTAACTTCGCTACGTCAGGTGGTCTTTCTTCTATCACGATGATGACATTATGGAAGGAATCATCTCCCCTGACTTTATCTATTCCCCCTTACATCGACCCCATGCGTTCACACCACATACACCTTGTGGCCATTCCATTGAAACCCAATGTTTGAGTAAGGGGGCACCCATATTTGAGAGACCAAGAGCAGCAATTCTCCACAACTCTCCTAGTGTATCTGGTCGTGCCGATTTTAGTACCATTATTCTTCCACATTTCGAAGAACCTCTAGAGTCCCATATCACTTCAAATCACTCTAGGGATGATACCCCTTATCGTTCCTTCATCTTCCATCAACAACCCAGTTTCTTAGACATTGTTGTTGACCAATCTGTCAGTTTTCTAAGAGAACATCAGTTCATTATCTCCAAATCCTCTTTTTGGGATAGTGACACCATGTATGCCAACCCAAAAAATTAAAGTCCATTTGATTCATATATGCAGTACTACAAGAGATTGGCAATCCTCCATTTCCTTTCTCAAGCTGCATAACCATAACAAAAACAAATGGCGCACCACATCATTAAAATGTGTTTAGATCCCCCTTTTCCTACATACATTTTGGCATGACCACAACATGCTTGGGGGCACCCAGGCCCCTCAACCATACAAATCCTAGATCTCAGCCAAAAACAACCTTGAAACCCCCTTTCTCTGACAGGTCGCACTTTTCAGGTCATTTCCTGGGATAAGTCACAGTTTTCTTCCCAGTACCTGCTACCTAGGTCACAGAACAGACCCCAAAAAGTGCGACCTGGCCTGTCCATGAGCTCTGGGTACTTGTTATTTTTTAGTACCTTGATACTTCATCAGGACACATTGTATCCATGAAGGGTCTATTCATCTCTCCTCCAAATCGAATTTCTTCACTTACAACACTTTTACTTGGGGCACCAATTTGCCTCCTTACTTTTCTTTGTTCATGTTGATTTTCGTCATGAGATACCCTATTGTACTCATGTTCTTATGGTCCCCCATTGGACCTTCACTGTGTGGCAGCACCATCGAGTCGCCCTTGTTTAGAGCATCCGAGTTGAGTCATCATCGCATTTATGGAGTCTATCCCAAGTCCCTTTGTATCCCGCTATAGTCCTCCATACTTTCTTGCTTAGTCCCTCTCTCGTGTCGCACATTATGGCCTTCAGTACCCTTGTCCCCTATCCCTCATGATATTGTGTCAGTCACTTCCAAGCCATTCATGCCCTTTATGCTCTAACAAGGGAAGTCGTCCAACCGCTCCTCCGTATCCCTCATTCCACCACCATCATCAGTGTCTACTTGTTCGTCGCTCTACTGTTTTCCCTCGTGCCTTAGTTGGGGTTACCTTATTGCCTCACCTATGGCGGACCTACTTCTGTCTACATCAGCTCATTTACTCCAGAAGCCAGGTCTAGGGGGCAGTGTACCTTGGTTCGAGCTCTTCTCAGCATGATCGTGAGCTATACACTTGATGGTCCAGTTATGCAGCAGCAGCTATTGGTGATTCCCGGGCATGTGTGAGATGTCTCAACCCTCATGAGGGGGTGGCCCTGTAGGTAGCCCCCCACATGCCCAGATAACTTCTTCATTTTAGACCTTGATGCAACTCCTCCCATTTGATGATATTGGCCTCAGTCGCTTGCAGCGCCTCTTCAATTTGCATGTATCAGTCAGATTTTGCAAGCCCTTCCCCGTGTGTAGGGGGAATTCGGGCGTATTTGTATCTCATGTACTAAAATATTCTTGTATAAGTCCTGACGGTTATCCCAGGCATCACATGTATGTGGGATTCATCATTTTATTTAGCTGGCTCATGTTTAAACCAACACATGTTTCCTTATTGCATTCTGTGGTTTTCCGGGTGCCTTATTCTTTGTACTTTGTCTCGGCGGGCATAGGTATGTCTCCCCCGCCGCCTTTAGCACAGGTACCACTTCATAAACTAGAGACTTGTTTCACCTGTAAGTCTCGTCTCCTCAGGGTCTAGTCCTTTGCACCTTCATCTACCTTACATTCCTCTCTCTCATTTCCCTCTTATTGTCTAGTGATTTAGCTCTTACAACGTACTTCGGTCATACGATTTGCTCCTAGCACACGTACGTTGGGGGGAAATCTGATACACCATTTTTTGGTCATCTAACCCATTATCATTAGATGAACCCAAGTACACCATGTAAGACCAATTTAACCCTAAGTAAAATTGCTTTCACCATGTGAAATAACTTATTCGTTTATACTTCCCGGTCATATTTAACCCAAAAAAAGGAAATTAATTAAATAAACCCTTATTTATTTAATTATTTCCTAAGAATAAGTTATTTAAATAATATTCTTAGTTAAATTTGACTAAATCATCCATAAATAATTAAATAAACCATTATTTATTTAATTATATTCCCATCATTTCCTAAAATGATAAATAAATCATTTATTTATTTATTATTTATAAATAAAGGAATTGACCCAAGTCAAGAATCCTTTTCCCTCCAACAAATATAATAAAATATTCCTAAAGGGTGCTTCTGGAATTCGATTAATAATATTTTATTCATGCATCGAGTTCTAGACCGCCCTAATATTTTGTTATAAATAGAAGGGTTTTCCCCATTCATTAATCACCTCCATTGCATTAGATCACTCTGGATCTACTCTTGGTCACCATTTTTCCATTTTTGCTTTGTGAACTCCCATTGAGTTCTATGTTTGTTTTTCTACATCAATAAGAGAGGAATTTTAGATCTGAAACACTGAGGACTTCCAAGAACCCATCCCACTGAGGAGAACCGGAAAACACCTTTCTTGTTTTCTTCTCAGGTGCCCCATTCTTTAATATAATATAAAATTATTTTAAAAACATTGTTCTTGTCTTGTCTATTGGATGCATGAAGCCATATTATATCTTATCTGCTTAATGTCTTTTGTGCTTAGATCTGAATTTGTGCAGCAAACTTAAAGATATTTTGCAGCCATAATCGATGTTAGGGCTATTTGTTATGCGTGGCTAAAGGGATATTTTATGACGAAAGATTCATACTAACAAGGCATGGCCCCTTTCACTCCAAGTGAATAAAACACATGCCTATAGCCTCTCTGGTAAGTTTTGGGAAAGAGCTCAACCTCAGCCAAAATAGCCCATGCTGCCTCAATATCTTCCTCACTGCTTGATGACTATGAATCATGATGTGATGATGATGTAGGGTTGTAGAAAGGTGAAGAAGAAGGATCAATATGAGGTGAATGAGGTTGATGAAGCTAACTTGGTAATGATGTATGAACAGTAGGCTGAGATGGAGGGATAGATGCGGGAGGATGAGATGATGAAGGGGAATTTTGGTCATGCTGACTAGGTGGGGTGATAAAAATATCATTTGATATGAAGGTGTCCAATGGAATGTTAAATTGATCAAGCTGATACATGACTATCATTTTGATGAGGGAGTGGTGGAGAAGACTCTGCAATTGATGACCATAACCTCTCTTTTGGGAAATATATGCCATTTTGTCAATGTTGCGGGAGAGATAATAGGGTATGTGAAGCATTCTAACTCTAGTGAAGTGCATGAGGAGCTGGATATGATAATAATAGAGTCTAGCAAACCTCCCCTTATAGGTAAAGTATTTCATGTTGACTTTCATCATGGGGACATATGTGTCAAGGATATGAGAGAAAGGAAAATTTGTGTTTTTTTCATCCTTCTATCTTGGTTTAAGATATGGCTCATAGTAGCAATGATTGAGGTTTCCTTGTTTAAACCATTTTTCTCCTACATTTGGGATCCATGTAGCAGCTGCAAATGATATTAGTGGACATAGTGAAATTAACCCTGGCAAGAGTGACTTGTCTATCATGAAGATTGGAAATGAACAATCTTGTCAACATAGGATGATACTAGATCTTTTGCACATTCTCACAAAATTCAAAACAACCTACATGTTTGAAACATGAAACAGTGAGGGGAGATTCCATAAGATCTCTAGTGTTTGTTGGTTCATGTATAAAAACTTTCCCTCCATTTTTATATGGATTTTTCTTCGGTCTATGTTCGTCACTAATACTTATGTTCTCCTCTTCAACCATATTTGAATTTGAAACCCTAGGATGATGGAATTAAATGGAGGGAATGTGAAGTGAAAGGAAATTTTTTGGGAAATGGAGGGAATGGGAATGTGAATTGGAACCTAGGTTAGTGAAAACCCTAGGATTTAAAGGTATTAGGAATGGTATTGCTTTAGGGTATAGGGATATGGAAAATATATAGGGAAATATATAACAATTTAGGGAATAGGTTTGAAACGAGAATTAGGGTTTCTTCCTTAGAAAAAGCTTCAGATGATTATAAAACACAAAATTTATCACTGAGATAATGTCTATGGGTTACTCACTGATCAATGGAGCCTTGAAGAAAACCTATGTAGAGGTCTGGAATTGGCTGATTGAGTGGGAGGCTGTAAGAAATTTTTCTGTCTTCCTGAGAAAACGTGTGGCGTATGGAGCGAACCTGCAACGTCCACTACAAGCGCGCAGTGACCCCTCTCAAATGTGTAACATCCAGGAAAAATGGTATAAGAAGTTCAGGAAAATGCACAACGACCCTTCTCAAACGCATAATGTCTCACTCAAACGACAGTGACCCTGGAAATTTGCTTGTTTGCTCACTGAAAATGTGAAATTTATCCCTTGTTGAGGATTGTTGAAGGATGAATGAAATGAATGGACTTTTCTTTTAAGTTTTGAATGGATTTATAATCTAGTGGATTAGATTTATAATTTGAATTACCCACTTTCCTTATGTTCTCTTTTCTTCTCAAACTTTAACACTGATACTCTTTGACTTTCTAACTTTTTTTCTTTGCAGGTTGATTTAGCTAATGGAGCTTGACATTCTTTGCTTCAGTTTGGAAAGTATGATTGAATTGGAAACTAGGGAAAAAATGATTACATATAAAAATACAAAATTACATTTGAAAAAATTTAAAATAAATTACATATTTGATTTTCTATCAAAATAACATTTTAATATAAAAATCATTGAAATAATTACAAATTGAAAATATAATTATTAAAAAGTGATGATCTTCTGTAGAAGAAGATAAAATGTCTTTGAGTCACTCTCATATGCTTTGCTTACTTTATTCGGATGGAGTAATGCATTTTGGACCTTGAAAAATAAAATCCTAATGACCTGATGAGACTTTAAGACCTGATCTCCATGACTAACTTTAACTGAGGCAAGACATGGTGAAATGAGCATTTTCATAGGTAATATTATGCTCAAGGAGCCATGGGAGTAAGTCAGCAAATATATTTCTCTGAAGGAGAGTGAAGTTTTATTGAGGAAAGCTACCATCATTGAAAGAATTTTTAGCATGACCTAATGGAATGATATAAAAATTTCAGAATGAGACGCCTAACATGAGAAATGAAATGATATCAATCACAGATGGAAGAATGCATATTCTAACTCTAAAATTGGCCTTATTGGGGATGGCAGCTCTGACAGAGGTGTCAAGAACCACAGATCTCTGAGTTGAGTAGATTAGTGCGTTATTCCATTGTGCCAAATATGGTTAAAAATAACTGAAGCTGAAAGGTAGGACTGATTTCTGAGATTTCAATGAAACTAAGTGAATGAAACTGGCTCAATTTTATTAAACTAAAATAAAGACTCAAAAACTGAACTTACCCTATTGCAAACTTAGCTTGAAAAATTAGAAACTTCAATGAAGCTCCATGGCCTTCACTTCAGGCTCTGAACTCCAATGCTTGTTCCACTTCACACTTGCAGAAATATTAAACTGATATATACAATGAGGATGAAAATTTCTCATAAGTTTCAGATCATAATAGATATTGTTTCAAGAGCCTACCATTTACTGGCCCTCTTAAGAAAATTTTCCCGTCCATTTCTTCTAAAAGATATGCATTTTTTCCATGAGAAGTTGCAACTCTGAAAGCACCCTTCCACAGATTATCAAATTTCTCATGCTTACCTTTGTATTCATTTCTTGCATCCTAGTGGAGTGCAACATCATCAATATGAAATCATCCTGTTTAGTTTTCCTGTCATAAATCTGTTTGATCTTATCGTGAAGTTTAGAAGTATTGTGGAACACTTCCTCCCTTGTTTGTTGCAAGTGGATCATTTTATTGATCCTTCTTTGAATATCATTTTCTTCACTTCCGGCCTCTTGCAGAAGTTTCATGACTGGGACAACTAGTGAAGTAGGAAAAACTGTATCTACCTCATACACTAATTGAAATGGGGACATATCTATGGATCTTTTGCTACTCACTCAATATGACCATAGTGAATTTATCAACTTCTTGTGCCAATTATTTTTGTTAGCTTCCAATATATTTTTGATGATATTGACTAGCGACTTGTTGGAATAATTTGCCAATCCGTTGCCCTATGGATAATATGTTATGGAATGACCCAATTTTATGTTGTATCTATCACATAATTCTGTCATTTTCTTTGATTTGAAAGCATCAGTGTTGTCTGTGATTATCTTTCTGGGACAACCAAACCGGGACAAAGTCTTAGCTTCAAGAAACTGAATAATGACTGTGTATGTAGCTTGCTTGGTCGGGATCACTTCGATCCACTTTGTGAAACAATCTATAGAATCAAGTATCATTTATGCTAAGAAGATGAAGGCGGGTGTATCTCATCGATAAAATCCAAGCCCCGCTACTAGAAGGGAGCTTCAACTAAAATAGGTTGTAATGGTAAAGTTAAGAGCTTACGTTTACCTTGGAAAAGTTGGCACTCATGACAGCTCATGACCGTTTTGTATAGATATGCAAACAAATTAGGCCAATAGTAACCTAATCTCAATACTTTATTGATTCTAGACTTCCAGTACAAATGACCTCCACAATCTCCTTTGTGAAAGTATTTCATCACTTCTCTAGATTCATCTTCCACCAAATAATTGAGTAATACTCCTCTTGGATCCTTCCAGTAGAGTGCACTATCAAGAATGCAGTATTTCGAAGCCTTAATTTTTAAGGACCTTGCCTTAGTATTTGTCATGTCCGGAGGAGGATTCAAATTTTGTAAAACATAAATAATATCAACATACTGAGGGGATGATGAAAAAATATTTGATATCTGAGCTAAACTTGCATTTTCTTCATCATCGAATAGTGCTGATATGAGATTGATATCAAGCACATGAAAATTAGACTCAGCCATAGCTTGGCTAAGCCTTGCCCTTTGATCAACTTGGTTGGCTTGATCTCAAGGTCGTATTCTAAAAGTGCTGCTATCCACCTACCTCTTCTTCCCTCTGGATCTATTTGTACAAGTACTTCTTTAACCGCTGCATTTGGAACATATGCTAGAATATGAGAGTGCAGAATGTAAACACAGAAGTCTTTGAGTGCTTTGACTAAGCCCAATTCTTGTTTCTTAATTATCTTATATCAGAGATATGCATCTCTTATGGTGCGACTGAAAAGAGCTATAGGCAGCTTTGTCCCATCCTTTTTCTACATAAGCACTATTGCCAAGGTATGCTCAGAAGCAAAAGAAAATATGATCTAAAGAATAATCAGGACTCATCAACACTGGAGGAGTAGTTAAAGAAAATTTTATTGAGATGAATGATTTACAGGCATTCTATAACCATCTAACATCATTTTATTTCTTGAGCATATTGGTCAATTCTTTGAGATGTTCTACTAGGTTGGGAATAAACCTACGTAGGAAATTCAACCAACCATTGAAGGCT
Source organism: Pinus albicaulis (assembly GCA_034641835.2). Lineage (NCBI taxonomy): Eukaryota > Viridiplantae > Streptophyta > Pinopsida > Pinales > Pinaceae > Pinus > Pinus albicaulis. The sequence continues at coordinate 156,070 of JAXQQM020088732.1, forward strand.
TGAATTTCCTTTTTGGTTCTAGGGAAATGTATTTTCTAAATTGCTTCAACTCTAGTGGGATCTATTCAAATTCCATATTTTGAGATGATGTGTCCCAACAAATTACCCTCTTTCATAGAAAAGAGGCACTTTTTAGGATTTAATGAAATCCCAAAATTTCTACACCGTTGGAATACAACTCTCAAATGATGTAAGTGATCTTCATCTGAATTTGAATAAATATTAAGATCATCTAAATAAATTTTTAGGAATACATCTTTTTCATTACCAAAAGCTATGTCCATTTCCCACTGGAAAGTGGCTCTGGCATTCTTCAACCCGAATGACATTTTGGCATATTTAAAGGTCCCCCGTGGTGTAGGGAATGATGTTTTATCCTAATAATCTTCATGTACTAGGATCTTATTGTAAATTGAATAGTCCTCCAACAATGAAATATTTCTGGCTCCTACAACTCGCTGAAGAATGTGATCCATATTGGGTAGCTAGTAATTGTATTTCAACGAGACTTCGTTCAGATTTCTGAAATCTATACAAAGTCGAATCTCACTAGTCTTCTTCCGCACCACCACCAAATTAGAGATCCAATCTGAAAATATGACTGGAACAATGATGCCTATATTATAAATCTTGTTTACCTCCTTCTCAATTAATGGTAACAATTTTGGATTAATTCTCCTAAGCTTATGTCTAATGGGCTTCTGATTTGGCTGATCAGGATTGTGTGCTGAATAATATCTTGATTATACAATTTTAGGTTTGAATAATCCCAAGAAAATAGATCAAAAAACTCAATAAACAAATCAATATATTTAGGATTTACCTCTCATGGCAAGAATTTTGAGAGTTTGATGAACTTCAACTGATCGGTTGTTCCTATATTCACATCTTCTACTCCTTTCTCTGTGGGAACCAAAGTTGGTTTTCTCGCCACATCATCCTGATCAAATAACCCTTCCAAAGGTATGGGACCTTTTGGGATGTTATTGTATTTGAGTTGAATAATTTCAATCTAATCTGCTTCAATAACCAGGTCATCTTTATCATATACCTCATCCATAGAGAAATTTTCAAATTCTCCCTCACTCTGCAGGAAGTTGTTCACTTATTTATCATCCCAGAAAACTTGCCAAAATTTAAAGTTATCCAGAATAGCGGGCATGTTATTTATGTGGATCTCAAACTTTTTATTAGAAAAAAATGTAGATCTGAAATTACTCGTAGCAGTAGCTAGTGAATCAACCATCAAGTTTTGCAATCTTGGCACTACTTTAAGGGTGTATTCAAGAAACATTTTTAAAATGTCAAGTGCTACATTCCTATACTGTCTCATTCTTGGGTGATTAGCTTGGTATTCACCTTTAATTTTTTTCATCACTAGCTCTGAATCTCCACAGACTACAATTCTCTTCACTCCCAATTCCTTCAGAATCTTCAAACTAGTAATGAGTGCTTCATATTCAGCCTCATTATTTGTACAATCAAACGCTAGTTTGTAGGAACACAACCTTACATTATTTGGGACCTTGTTTTTATGTTGCCATGGGTTGTGGATCCACAAACCTATGCCAGATTTGTCTTTGCCAATGTAACCATCAAAGTCCATGCTCCAAAGACCATCTTCTTCTTCTTCTAGGTGCTGAAATTATTGATTCTGATTTGACACTATTTGGTGGTCTGATTCTTCATGTTGCTTCGAATTTTATCTTTTTTCTTTGATGATTGTTGGGTTACAATAGGCATATTTTCTTTATCTTCCTCTAGCACTTTTCTAATACAATCAGAAACTTCAGGAACATCCTCTAATTCTACTATTTTATGGTCTATATCATTTAAACCAGAATCATTGTACAATATAAAAGAATCTAAATCGGTATGTACAACATTGATTGGATGATTTTTAGGCCTTTCCTTATTAGTGATCATGTACTTCATTTTGGTCTCATGGTAAATATTTCTCATTTGACCAAAGACAGGGATAGTGGCATAGGAAAAGTATAATTGCAATGTACCTCTTAATTTGGCCCCCCAGGATCTTGACAATAGCATACCGAAACATGGTGGAATATCAGCAACTATCACGTCCATAAGGACATTTTTCGCTGGGATTTGTTCTAAGGAGATCACTAGATCTTTGATTAGACCTAAACAATGGACACAGCTAGAATCAAAAAAGTATAGATCATGATAAGGGCGGGTAATATCAAGATCAAGCTTCTCCATGATGGTTTTAGGCATGAGGTTGTGAGAAGCCTCGGATTCTAACATAGTATTATGAAGAATGCACTGATGAATTTTAACACTCAGATGGAATGGTGGGACTTCACTGTCTTCGGATTGACCATCAATGGTGGGACCAAATATCAACTCAGGCTGATCATCCTCTACATTAACCATATCGGATAAAGGGTTAACTTTTAAAGTTTTGGCTACAAGGTTTTTGAACTTATCAATTTTGACCAACTCGGTAAGAGGAATAAACAATTTTAATTTAGAAATTTCAGACTCGAAATTAAAAGGTGTAGTTTTTTCTACCTATTTCGTGATAACATCCCTTTTTTCGACATGATATCTGGGTGTAGCTTCCTTTCTCTCAATGTCTTTTTCTTTTACTGGTGAACTTATAGTAGGCTGATTATTTCTATTATAACTCAGTACTACAATTTATTTACCCTTATTTTGAACTTGTTTCGATGTTGTTTCTTTCTGCTGAACTGCTTTCTTTGGAAGTGGAGTTATTGGAACATCCCAACCTCTCAAGGTATACTATCTTTGCTGCGAACTCAATGTATTATGTAGCCTCTCTGATAGTCATCAAATTCTACCTCCAATTCATGGTCATTTTCCATTATGAAATTTTTATGATTAGGGGAACTTGTATTCTCCACATATTCTTCATCCTCGGTGAGAAAAATGGGCTGACCATCGGCTATGAAAAGAAGCTTCTCTTCTACTGTCGGTTCTTCTTCTTCATCACTTTGGTCATAATTTTGCTGAAGTGGTGTTCTGATTTGTTGTTGCTGTGCTTCGAGAGGTATTTGTTCTCGCTGCTTTATTTGAAACTGAGGTTGCTGCTAGCCTTGGAAGTTTGGATTTCTGATTTGAGGCTCAGTCTGTCTATCTGAAATAGACATCTTGTCAACCATTCTCTCCATGGTTTTCAGCAAGGAATCAAATTTGGTATCAGATGAAGTGGAGGGTTCCTCTTTGATAGTAAATTTACATTCACCTTTAAGTTTAGCCTTATTAATTAAAAGATTTGCTTCAACACTCACTGAATTATTTATGATATCTTAAAGGGTGCCAAGGTTTCATTCTCTCAATGAATACACCATATCTAGATCAAAGGCATCAGGATAATGCAGAAGGGCTAAACTAGGAGGTGGTTTCATTTCATTAGGAATGGAATTATAAATTCTGAGATATTTGGCATTGTAATCAGGCACTGATTCATTGGGATTATGTCTCAAGGAATCATATTCAGCAAGGATCTGTAAAGCGTTTTTATTTTCATCCCACCTGGCTAAGAAAGCATCAGTCAATTCAGTGGTATTCCTGATTGAATTTTCTGCTAGGGCACGGAACCAGACTTTGAATTCACCTGAAAAACTGTTGGGTATGTGTTATATTCTTTCCACAACTAATCACGCGCGGGGGGGGTAAGAGGGGGGGCGATAGCCCCCCCTGTCGGGGTCTGGGCTAACGCCCTGGTGAAAATGTTTGGTCCTTAATTTTCGGTGGGCAGTTTGGCCATGGTTTTGTGCATGGTTTTGCACATGGTTTTGGGGTATGATGGTTTTCGACCCCTGGTATTTTGTAGATCCGGTCAAGGAAACTACTGTTATGATCTAATCCAGGGTTAATGGATTAGGGTTTATGTATGCTTTGACATGTATATATATATATGTGTTGTAACACTAAAATGAATATAATGAAAAATCAAGCTGGTCATCCTGATTTTGGATCCAGGGGAAAATATCTGTGTTTATCTGTTTTATGTTTTATGCTCTCGCTATTGTTTATTTTCTGTTATAAGATTCCTGTGTATATAATTTATGTTCAGGGTTAAAACCTACATTTGGTATCAGAGTTGTTTCGGCTTCAAGGGGACGCCTTTGCTACTGAGGGTTTTTTTCTCGGACCTGAGGTAGACCCTGTTCAGTGGGAGATCTGTGGGATTGATTCTTGCGGTGAAAGAAGATGGTGAGCGGTGGAAAGATAGAGATCGAGAAATTTAATGGTCAGAGTTTTGAGTTGTGGAAGCTCAAGATGGAGGATCTGCTAGTGGATAAAGATCAGTGGATCACAGTAGATCCAGGTACTAAAACAACGACAATGTCAGATGAAGACTGGAAGAAACTGGATCGGAAGGCTAAGAGCGCAATACGATTGTGTGTCTTAGATTCAGTATTGTTGAATGTATCTGGGGAAGCTACGGTGAATATTTGTGGGAAAAATTGGGGACTTTGTACCAATCTAAATCTCTGGTGAATACGTTTTTCCTGCGGAAAACACTATATAACCTGAGGATAAAGGATGGAGACTCAGTGACAGAGCATATAAACACCTTCAATACTTTGGTAAGTTAGCTATCATCTGTTGATATTAAAATCTTAGATGAAGATAAGTGCATCAGTTTTTTGTGTTGTCTACCAGACTCGTGGGATAGTTTGGTTATTGCAATAGGTAGCAATACAACTACCTTGAATTTTGAAGACATTGTCTTAGCCTTGTTGTCAGAGGAAATGAGATAGAGAAATATGGAGGGCCAGAATGGAGATGCCTTATCTGTACAAGGAAGGTCCCCAAAAGGAAACAAGAATAAGGTTTCATGTGGGAGATCCAAATCTAGAGGGAGATCTAAATCTCCTGGAAATTTTGTAAAGGTATGCTGGAAATGTGGAAAGGAAGTGCACTACAAAAGGGAGTACAGATCTAAAGCTCTTGAGAAAGGAAAGGGATCTGATGATTCTCCTTCTGCAGAGGAAAAAACCACCTCGGATGAAGGTGGGGATGTGTATTCAGCTTCTTCTTCAAATACACATGTAGATCATGATTCATGGTTGATTGAATCAGGTGCATCCTTTCACTTCACTCCCCATCGGGAGTGGTTCTACGAGTATGAGAAATATGATGGCCGTGATCTCTTCCTAGGGGATGATAGAAAGGCCAGAATCATCGGACGTGGAAAGGTGAAGTTGAGGCTGCAAGGTGGAAGGTTTAGAACACTTACTGGTGTTTTTCATATTCCTACATTGGCCAGAAATCTGATTTCTGTAAGAAAGATGGATGATGCAGGTGTAAAAATAGTGTTTGAGAAAGACACCTGCAAGATGGTTCAGGGAGCACTGGTATTAATATGGGGAGTTTGGAATGGAACTCGGTACAAGCTACAAGGTAGCACTGTTATTGATGGGTGTAACAGTTCTATGTTTCCTGAAAGTGGAGTGAAAAGCCTAGCGGTTTCTAGAGAAAATACCATGTTATGGCATCAAAGGCTTGGACATATTGGAGAGAAGGGCCTTTAGATACTGCATAGAAATGGTATGGTAGAAGGTATGTCTAATTTATCTCTGGATTTTGATTTCTTTGAACATTGTGTACATGGGAAACAAAATTGGGTGAGTTTTCCTTCTGGTGCTAAGAGGGCAAACAAGATATTAGAGCTTGTGCACAGTGATGTGTTTGGACCTGTGTCAGTTCCATCACTGGGAAAGTCTGTGTAATATGTTTCATTCATAGATGAATTCTCAAGGAATAAATGGATATATCTCTTGAGGAACAAATCTGAAGCTTTTGACAGATTTAAAGAATTTAAGGCTCTAGTGGAAAACCAGACAGAGAAGAAGATAAAGGCGCTGAGGATAGATAATGGTGGGGAGTTCTGCAAGAAGGAATTTGAAGAGTTATGTAAGAAGTGTGGTATAGCACAGCAGAAGACTACTCCATACACACCTAAGAAAAATGGATTTGCAAAAAGAATGAACAGAACACTGATGGAAAAAGGAAGAAGCATGCTCAGTGGTAGCGGGTTAGGACAAGAATTTTGGGCAGAGGCAGTGGAGACTGAATGCTATCTGGTTAATAAATCACCTTTATCAGTGTTGGAGGATAAGACTCCACATGAGGTATGGACTGGTAAGAAACCCTCTCTTTCATATCTAAGGGTAATTGGATGTGATGCATATGTACATGTTCCAAAGTAGAAAAGGACCAAGTTGGATAATAAATCTGAAAGGTGCATCTTTATTGGGTATAAGGATGGTTTAGAAGGTTACAAGCTTTGGAACCTGGAAACAGGGAATGTTGTGTACAACCGAGATGTGGTGTTTAGAGAGGTGAAATATGTTGTTAAACATGAAGTCATACCAAAGGAACCTGAGAAGATAGAGTTTGAGCTAAAGGAGGATGAATCAGACTCTACAACAAAAGAAGACTCAGAAGATGAAGAGCCACAAACTCCAGCTATTAGAAGATCAGTTCAGGAAAGAAGGCAACCGGAAAGGTATAGCCCATCTTCTTTCTATTCAAGTTTTTCCTTAACTATAACTGATGATGATCCCAGAACTGTCAAGGAGGAAGTAGATTCAGAGGATGGAAAACTCTGGAAGGAGGCCATGGTTGATGAAATGGCATCCTTGCACAAAAATTAGGCATGGGATCTGGTGGAGTTGCTGGCTGGAAGGAAGCCCATCAGGAGAAAATGGGTGTTTAAGAAGAAGATTAATGTAGAAGGCAAGGTGGAGAAATACAAATCTTGGTTGGTAGAAAAAGGTTATTCCCAGGTGTTGGGAATTGGTTTTGGTGATATTTTTTCTCCTGTTGCCAAAGTTACTTCTATTAGATTACTTTTATCTATTGCTGCTGCATTTGATTTTGAGATAGAATAGATGGATGTGAAGATAAATTTTCTTCACAGGGATCTAGAAGAGGAGATCTACATGAAGCAACTTGAAGGCTTTATGGTGAAGGGTAAGAAATAACATGTATGCAGGCTGAAGAAGTCTCTATATGGGTTAAAATAGTCACCAAGGATGTGGTATCGGAAATTTTATACCTATATACAGGGACTTGGCTTCACTAGAAGCAAAGAGGATCATTTTTTTTATTTTAAATTAATTGGTGACCATGTTATTTATTTGGTCTTCTATGTGGATGATATTTTGTTGATTGGAAATGACAAAGAAACTATCCAAGATTTGAAGACCCAACCTTTTCTCCAAATTCGACATGAAGGATCTTGGTACTGCAAACTATATTTTGGGCATGGAAATTAAGAGAGATCGGGCAAAGAAGTAGCTCTGGTTAAACAAGAGTAAGTATGTTGAGACTATATTGCAGAGGTTCAATATGCAGGATAGTAAACTGGTGAATGTTCCTATTCCTGTAGGTGTAAAGCTGTCTGCTAAACAGTGTCCCAAGACACAAGAAGAAGAGGAGGATATGTCCTGTGTTCCATATGCAAGTGCAATGGGTAGCCTGATGTATGCAATGGTCTATACTAGACTAGACATTTCACATGCAGTGGGATTTTTGAGCAGGTTTATGTCAAACCCAGGGAAGGAGCATTAGACAGCAGTGAAGCGGGTTTTCAGATATTTACGTGGCACTAGTGATTATGGCTTGTACTACCAGGGAAGACCAGGATTGGAAAGAGTGTTGGAAATTCATGGTTTTGTTGATGCTGACTGGGTTGGAGATATGGACCAAAGAATATCTACAAGTGGGTATGTGTTTAGCCTATTTGGAGGTGCAATAAATTGGATGAGTAAAAGACAGTCTGTAGTGGCTCTTTCAACTACAGAGGCAGAATACATGGCAGCCACTCATGCAAGCAAGGAGGAAGTTTAGTTTTAGAGATTATGTTAAAGTATGTGGTTGGTAAAACAAGCTATAAATATTGATTGTGATAGAAAAAGTGCAATTTTCTTGGCTAAGAACCCTGCTTATCTTTTAAAGACAAAGCACATTAATTTTCAATATCACTTTGTTAGAGATATGGTTGAGGCTAAAAGGGTGTTGCTAGTAAAGGTGGACACTTTGAAGAATGTTGCAGATGTATTGACGAATTATGTGAGCACTCAGAAGTTCTCTTGGTGTAGAGAAACAATGGGTGTTGAAGAATTGGGCCAATGACTAAGCTCTCCTATGGCCCCCTGCGGAAAGAAAACAACAAGTGGGATAATGTTGGGTATGTGTTATATTCTTTCCATGAATAATCACACGCGAGGGGGTAAGAGGGGGGGCTATAGCCCCCCCTTTGCACTGGGCGCAATGGGGGGGTCACTGGGGGGCGATATCCCTCCCTTTCGGGGTCCGGGGCAGCGCCCCAACGAAAATTTTTGGTCCTTAATTTCCAGTGGGCGGTCTGCGCCCACGGTTTTGTCCATGGTTTTGCACATGGTTTTGGGGTATGATGGTTTTTGGCCCCTGGTATTTTGTAGATCCGCTCAAAGGAACTATGGTTATGATCTAATCCAGGTTTAATGGATTAGGGTTTATGTATAATTCGGCATGTATATATATATGTGTTGTAATACTAAAAGGAATATAATGAAAAATCAAGCTAGTCGTCCCGATTTGGGATCTAGGGGAAAATCTCTATGTTTATTTGTTTTATGTTTTATGCTCTCGCTATTGTTTATTTTCTATTATAATATTTGTGTGTAGATAATTTATGTTCAGGGTTAAAACCTACAAAAACATTGTGCAATGATTCGCGTCTTGGTGTCATCTTCATCTAACTCCTCCAAATCTATAAAGGTTGTGATTTTGGTTGTGTTGACAGACAGTGATTTCAAATTTTTCATAAAAATTGGGAAGCCTTTGACCATACCCTTGAGGTAGATTAGCAAGATTACCAAGGAGCACTAATGGTCCAAAATGAGCCATAATTCCGGATGGATGGTGTACTGGGTTAACAACCGGAGGGATGGGTTGAATGAGTAAAGGAGTTGAAACTGATGGTGCTGAAGTATTAGGTATGTTTGATGAAGTCAAAGGCGCAGATGAATATACTAATATTGACTGAGTTTAAGGGTCATATGTATCAAAAAAATATTTGGGAGGATAAAAAATTTTCCACTCTTTAATGTCTAGGTTAGATCCAGGCTTGATTTCTTTGTAAAACCAATCTCTCAAAGAACTTAAATATAATTCTAACAAATATTTTACTTCGGTAATATCAGAGGATCAAAAACTATATCAGACAAGAAATTTTCATATTTGGACTTGAATAAATATAATTTAAAATTTATGTCATAGGGTATATCTTCTAGAGAAAGAAATTTTAAAGGTGGAGATACTGATCTTACTAATGGAGCTGGTCCTGATTGAATTTGCATAGTTTGATATCGGTGTCTTCGAAAGAATTTATTTGAATCATCAATGAGATCAACTGGATCAGGGTTTGGATTCAATCTGGTGTATCTTGTAGAAGCCAGATCTACTGTGAGGCACTGCACTTATGAAATAAGCCTTCTAAAACTCGATCCTATCATCCAATGGATCAGTTTCCAATTGATATTTTTCATACACCAAGGGAAAATTTTGTCTCTTCGTTCCCCGACAACAGTGCCAGTATGTTATCACTCCACTAGATTCACAAGGTTGTGGAAGGAATCCCAACAGAGGTAACCACAAACCAAGATTTTGACTTGGTATCTAGCCCTACCAAGTCATAGAGGGCTATCTCCACAAAAATCACAGCCAAGAGGGCTAGATGAATTTTTTTTATGCTAGCTAATGAGTGTAATGGGTTTGATTTGTTTTGATTGAGGTTGGGCTCACTGGATGAGGATTAGGTCAAGGAGATTAGGTTAGGGCTAATGAAATGGAATTGCAATCCATTCTATGGGGCAAGGTAGGTAGAAGGCTTAACATTTGAAGGTGATTTGGTGCGATGGTTTAAGAATTATGAGGAGCTAGGAAGAGCATAAGGGATGAGTTCTTCCTAAACTGAAGAAAATGGACATATTATGAAAAATTTCCCAAAACAAAGCATGAAAAACATGTATTCTGCCTATCAACTTGAAATTTATCATATAATAGACATGAAAAGGCTTATGAGCTTACAAAACATTCATACAAATGATCACAGAGAAAAAAATATGCCAAACATTCATACCACATGAATCCCAAGGAAATAGCTGCAATTTTTCATTATTATCCAGACCAAATTGTTTCTTGATCAATACACTAACATTCAAACTAATTCCAACCTTTGACTCCTATGAAGATCTGAGCTAAATAGACATCAAAACCACCTCCACTCATCCATAGGGGTCGAATCCATGAGGTGAAGGAGATATTACACAAAAATCTGAAGTGATAGCTAGAGTATTTAAACAAATTCTGTGATAAAACTCCTCTTATAACATTAAAATTTAGAAAAACATGCAAGTTAATGGAATACTTAGGAAAATGAACATGAAAAATTGAAATATACTTCACTGAGAGAGCTCAACACATGAATCCTGTAAAGAAATGCCTTTATTACTTGTCTTGTCTGTCATCTGGAAATGGTACAATAATCCTCAAGTAAATAGATCAAACAGCTATAGAAATGTTCAGAATTACACACTAATCAACCTTTGATACTTCGAAATATGCAGTATTTATACAACTTATTACAAAATATCCTATCAACTGATTTAGGATTTATCTAAGGAAAATAAAATATCTTCGTGCAAGAAGATAGAGACACCTATGATAGAGACACCTATTAACTAACTGCAATTTGTCCCTGTTTTATTTGATTTTTTGTTTGTTGTTTGTCTCTCTCACGTTGTCTTGTCTTTCACGCTGGCTTTGTTTTATCTATATTTCATTTGTTTACTCTTTAACCTATTTTCTTTTAAATCCATCTTCTTTTACCTGTATTTACTTTCACTTGTCACAGTAAATCACACTATTTTTCACATGTCTCTTCATCTGGAACTTTGATCTTTACCATCCTTCGGTAAATCTCATCTACCTCTGTGTATTTGGAAAATGTGGGCTTATTCACAAAAAGGTGATTTACGTCATGTTGGAGGTAAAATAAGTTTTCTAAACTCTGAAGGAGCACTTTTCCTGTGGGAACTCCTTTCATTGCTGAAATGTTGTAATTCTCTTTAGCTACTTCGCTGATCTTTTTATCACAATCTTCATGCCTCATTAGTTTATCATTAATCACCAAAGGATTAGGAAGATCTTTTTGCCTCAAAACATCAAACTTGTTCATAAACCTGTTCACTGTAAGTTCCATTGTCTAACATTTGTCTTCAAGTTGTATCATCAGATTTCTCTTGCAATTAAATTTCTTCACCTCTAAGATATTATTTGTTCTATCTATTATCCCAAGTTATTCTAATTCCTGCTTGTTTTTGGAATTTATGAATTTTATTATCTCAGTGGATTCCTTGGGTTTATTTCCAAGCTCTTCTTTGACTTTTTAAATTTCATTACCTACTTCCTTTATCAAGTCCTTTTGTTCAAATATATCATCAACTGAGTTAATGATATTGGCCCACAACTATTGTTTTTCTTGGGCTAGAGGCTCTTTCAGTGATAATTCCTTTTCTAACTAATGGATTCTTTCAGTTAATTTGTTTTCTTTTTGTGCTTCTGCTTGATACATTACTTCTGCTAATTTATTTGTATCTTCTAAACACTTCACTTGTTGTTTGAGCTTATTCATTTCAGTAGTTTTAATTGACATATCTTGCATTGACTTGATCATTTTGTTGGCCTCATCAGTGGGATGGGCTGTTGGTACTGTTGTTGCTATTGCTGATGTAGTTTACGGAATTTGTGTTGATACTTGAGCTGTTGTAGGCAATGGGGCTGATGTAGAAGCTATAGCAATAGCAGTAATGTGAAATTATTCCATGTTGGCTTGCTTCTCCTACAATATTTTGTCCATTTTTGTTTCCATTTGTTTCAGTTGAGATGTCAACTGAATGATGAGATTCATCATTTCATCCTTTTGATTTTCTTTTTCGAAAACATCTTTAGCTTGTGGATGCTCTGTATTTGGTAACTTCAGTTGTTTCTTTAATGCAACTATGTCTTCATTCCTCTTTTTTATTAGTTCTTTTGTTTCTTTAATATTTTTTGGATCATAACCAACTGCCATTAGTAAATATTCAAGTGACTTTATCCTATTATCCTTTTCTTGTGAAGAAGCTTTCTCTAGATTTAATTGTGTCCTCATATTTTCTAGAGAGTTTTGTAACTTCTATACACTTAAAGCTTTGTGTGTCATGGTGGAATATATCATTTCTCCTGCCTGTTTTTGAAACTCAATCTATTCTACGGGATGCACATCCTTGGCAAGAACTTTAGAGTTTTTTTTAGTATAATCTTCTGATGTTTTAGGGGCCTCTACCTTTGGCTCTAGAAAATCCACTTCCATCTTCCCTGTCTTGAGGTCATAAGCAGAAATAAATCTACTCTGATCACTAGGATTTTGCTTCCAATATTGTGCATATGTTATAGCCTTTAATGCTTCATTTATGATTTTGATTTCTTTGTATTTCTCCATGATATCTTTCTCTTTCTCCACTGGTTTGCTAGATGATGAAACCACTACACTATGTTGCTTCTGAATGATTTGTGCACTGGAGGTTGATGGTAGCTTTGTTTCTTCTTAAATGGTTGGAGGTGCATCATCTCTGACAACTATATCTATATCAATGACTTCAATTGTATCAACTATTTATTCGAGTTCTATCACTAGATTCAATTTTTTCCTTCTTCCTATACATAAGTTTGAATTTTGTATTAGAAGTGGTTTCTGCAGAACATGGGCCTTCCTCTCTTGCCCTCTTTGAATTTATGTCTTGTGGGGCTAGAGTAAGAAACATCGAACTAGTATCAACCTGCTACTCCATCTCTTGTAAAGTATTTTCCAACCACTCTGACTAGTTGGAATACTTTTCAACTTCAGGCTTTGACTCATGAATAAAAGGGGTCAATTTGAATTTGATTCTTAACATACTTATGACATCGAAGGAGTCATATTTCCATTTGAAACTGCTACTGAGCTTAAACTCTTGTAAATATTTATCCGCTTGCTATCCAACATTCCTACTATTACATATGAAAGGCCCTAGCTAGTTTTTAATCTTGAATTGAGTCTTTTTTTTAGCTTAAAGGAAGTTGATTTCATCTGAGTTCAGGATTTTTCAGATGTATTCAAAATCAAATAACGTCATTGGGAGGTATTTGGGAAGTTTGTATTGAGTTAGTTGGCTTCCATACATTCTAATTTTTGTATGATTCTGGTATAAATACCAGTCTCCTATTTTAATTTGATCTGACAACTGTGACACCTTCTTTATCTCTTCATTGAATCTAGGTTGAATGCTACTGCTTATCATATTAACAACTGAATAAAAAAATGAATCAATGAAGTCTTTATAGTTGAAGTCAGTGGAATCCTTTCTAATCAAGGATGTCCAAAAGACAACAGATTGGGGATTACCCTTAGTGTCCAGTTTTTGGAGGCTCACTGCAAACCTTTCTGATTGGATATAGAAACATAAGAAATAAAACTAAGTACTTGAAAACTCTTTCTTCTAGAGCAGTACTTGAATACTCATTATTTTGGAAATTTGATTAACTAATCATGGGTGGCATCTGCCAGGTATTAGGAAAAATTGAAGATTGAAGCTAGAGGTTGAATTGGGAAAAAAGTAGATAGGAAACAAAGAATAAATGCATCTACATGTTCATCAATAAAATATCCTAAAATACATGACAGTATGGTTACAATATTCTTGGTTCTCTCTGAAAACATAGAAGCTAAGCATGGAGGATTGTTTTTAGGGGTTTCTACTAATGGAGGGAGGAAAGTCTAAAATATTTGGAATCTTTTAGGAAAGTCCAGCTTCAAGTAGAGTTCAGTAAGGGCTTTAATGGATAATAGAACTTCATCAGGTTTTTTTTGAATCTATAACATCTGATTGATGGATTGAGCAGTAATTGTGAATAGGATCTCTTGGTTTGAGGTAACTAAAGCTCTTTCATTGGGAAAATAGTTGATCTGGTGGAGTCTAATGAGTTCTGGAAACTGAAAGGTCTGTGGGAATATGTATTTTGGTAAGTTTGAATCCCACATATGGATATCATCTTCCTAGTCAATAAATTTGTCATGGCTGCAGCAATGGAATTCTAAAAGGTTGGAATCAGTCACTGTTTTTAACACTGGAAAATCATACAACAGAAGATGACATTAATTAATGTCAAGCCTAAGGGTTTATAGGGCAGGAACAAATTATGGAATCAATAAGTATTTAAAATCTCTAAGGTTTTGAGAAAATCGGATTTGAAATAGTCTTAAATGCTAAATTGTGCGCTTAATCCTTTGAGAAGAGCGCCTTCTGCATGCCTTTTTTCCTAATAAGCATGCATTCCTAGAAATGGAAAAATTTCACTTTCCGAGACCACGCAAAGAAAAGGACAGTTTCTCCTTATATGAAGCAGCCTAAGGACATCCAACAACGCCTCCTTAGACACTATGTGAGAACACAAAGGAATATTTGGAGCACACAATAGAATCATACCTCTCCCTTGGGTCGCCATCCATCATGTACCAAGGGAGGGAAGGAGGATTTTGAAATCCCCTATATAAAGCCTCCAAGAGATGAAGAAAGGGTGATCACATTGTTATGATGGCCATAATTTCCCAATAAATACCAGTAGTGTGTAACCCAAAGTTGGAGATAGAGGGGACTCGATTGTTGGCTACCCAACAATCCTAGTCCACAACAGCGGAGAGAGAGGGAGACTGCATCAGAGGCAGAGCTTGGAAACCAACATCCTTGCATCGGGACCTAGACGCATTTCCTAGGGGCCCTTTGGCAAGTGGGTAAAATTTATTCTCCATTTCAAACGTTTAATAAGAAGAGGCCTTTGAGCGATCGTTTTCATTATTATCGTTTTGACTCTCTTCAATAGCTTCTTTATATTTTTGTTTTATTTTTTAGTTTACTTTGAGCATACATTCACATATTTTTTCCTCTAGATTATATGATTTTGAGTTGCACCACTTTATGCTTATGACCAATAGTTTATAGGGGTATACCACACCCCTTAAACTGGTGTGATTTCGTACACTCGTGCGTCAAATCCACCACCACAGGATTGGCGAATCCACTAACAGTTCACAACTTTATGTGGTTGTGCCATCTCTAGCAGGAGACCTTTGTCTACGCTGGAGAGTGGAGATGATAGCCCTCTGACCCATCTTACAGTCCCTAGATTCACTTGGAGTGACAAACTGAAGAAGGCAGCTCCTAACCTTTTTACTTGCAGGATTTTTTTGTGTATTTTTTCTCACAGACGCGCAGTGCGCGCGTTTAGACTAACCTGCGTGCAGGAAAGCGCACCTGTCAGAGCCTTTTCCGTGAAAATCACATAATGAGATTTTTTCTGTATATTCTACATTTTTCTGCTTGTAATTGTGTTGGGCAGCCCATAATTTATCTGTCAGCACTTGTGTTGATACCCCACAGCTTCTGAGAACTTACTTTTATTTGCCTTATGTAGGCTTAGAGTTAGTTTTCATTTAAGTTGGTTTTTTGCAAAAAATATTCACATAGTTTAAATAGGGGGCGAATTAACCATTTCTTTCCAAACGATTTATGTTTTGCAAATTCTGGTATGCACACTTAGATTAAATAGTCCAAGTAAGCTAATTTTATTTTCTAGTGTAGAAATTATTTAGTTTAGTTCAATTTATGCATTAGGGATTGCGGGACTAGGATCGATTTGTCGATTAGAGAAAGTAATCTCTGCTACCTTTGTACCATTCGGTGATCCTAGGTAAGCATATGAAAACTCTATATTTACAATTCACCATCTCCCTTTAGTTAGTCACATAGATTAACTAGGAAAATTTGAAAGCAGCCCCTTATCCGCAAATGTTTTCCATTTCAGCCAGGAAAAACATCACATAGTTTAACTAGGGGACTTTTCTAAAAGATCACCGATATCCATATGTTCAAACTATGAGATTTTTCACCATATGCTCACACACACTCACCCACTAAGCAAAGGAAGACACCTAAAACTAACTTAACCAAACTCACTAAATTCTCCCCATAGGGGCCACAAAAGAATTTATAGTTTAAGTTAGGATGAAGGGGGTAGGCATCCAATAAGCTGTCTTAATCATAATTCATATTGAAACATAGAATTTGTGTATTTAGGGAGCTTAAAATCCACCTATCAGCCCACGGAAAAGAAAACCCAAGCACGACAGAGACCCGATTCAGAGGGGGTTAGGCTTAGACGCAGTGCGTGGGGTATCAGTTGGGGCTACCTAACCTAGCTGATACTCGATAATGTTAGCTGACTACCAAGAAGCCCAAGACTCAAACGCTCACGTGGGATGGTGGTTCTTAGTGGCCAAAAACTAGGGCATCCTTTACCCTATAGGTGATGGTGCAGGCAAGCGCCAGACCCTCTACCCTTACCTTGGTGGATTCTCTTTAGCTAGCTAGGGGAGTCACCAGCTCTTACGGGACGTTGTGCCATCACTCGCAAGAAATATTCTCACGGCCTAGTTACTTTTGAGTGTGTGAGGATGCATAGGTATTTTAGGATTTTGAGTATCGTGCGAAAACAAAAAAAAAAACCATCTTTTCTTCTTGATTGATCACATAGATTAAGTTAAATGGAAAATTCATTTCATTTTCACTTTGTTTTATTTATGTGGCCATAAATTTTCCATGATCATAGACTCTATCCTCTCAAATTTTTCCAAAACCTAACCTGGTCGATACCCCAATGGTCCCAACGGAACCTCGTCGATCCAGGCATCTTTTGGACCTCCCCCTATTACAAGGAGGGGTTCTAGGTCTTTTGCCATTCAGGCATCAAAGATGGAACATTGCCATCGTCATTGGTTCATCCTTAATTGGAGAAACCATATTTGGGAACCCTAGTCAGTCTCCCAAAACCACACCGCACATCACTCCCCCCCGACCCATAGGGGGTAGAGGAGCGCGTCCCATTTGGGAAGCCAGCTGAACACACATCAGGGTATGTCACAAACTAACCGTCATTCTAACCAGAAATTTATGTCGTCACACATTGCCATGGCGTCGAAATCCCAGTCACCCTTCTTAGCTACATGGAATCTACCTGATTTAACCAAGCTCACAAATGACCCCATCGCACACGATCCTTCATGGCCTCCCATGCCCACGAAGTGCCCTTCGGATATACCAAAGTTCGAAGGCAAGCAAGTGGAAGACCCAGGTAATCATGTAATGACCTTTCACCTATGGTGCTCATCGAATATTATCATCGATGCCACTATTCAATTGAGGCTATTTCAATGTACTTTTCTAGGAGTAGCTGCAAAGTGGTACGTGGAGCAACCTCTTGCTTCACATGGAACCTTTAGCGCCCTCGCTACTGCGTTCCTCACTTATTTTCAGTCACCCATTCACCATGATTCGGGAATGGAGTTACTGACTCATTTTAGACAAACCCTCGCCGTCCATATCTCTGACCATATTCATGAATGGAGGCGGCGTCATAGTTTATGTAAAGCTAAACTCAACGATTGGGTCCTCTTAGATTTATTCTTGAAAAAATTGACGACAGAGATTTCAAAGGATGTGGCATAGCAATACCCCACATCCAAAGAGGATGAAATCAGTAAAGCCCAAAAGCTTGAACTGATTTACACGCAGTCATGATACATTTACAATATCCTGCCTAACGCCCTGCGCCTACAAAATTATCAAGAATTTCCAGGGGCGTAGAATTATGTAGATGGATTAATTGGGTCAATGACCCAAGGTTACCTAGGCAGTAGTAGTCACAATCCCAGTTACACACATAATTCTATCCAGAACATGTTTCAACCCAGATTTTAAATTCATCACATGCCTCAGCAAGATTTGAATAGTAGGGAGAAATTGTATCACCATGGCAGACCTTATCCTCCGGCTGAGGGTACCCAGTATGCAGAAAGAAACATTGACGGAAGAGCTCCCCCCCAATGGCCAGGTGCAAACAAGGGATAGCGTTATGATCAGTCCCAAGCACACAACATACCTATGAAAACCAATACACAGGTGAACTTTGTGCAATCGTCCCAAAATCAACCATGCCAGTATAACCATGAGAACTACCCTCGTCACATGGTTAAGAAAAAATAAAAAAACAAGCCAAAAGAAAACCTTGGACAGGGGGGCAGCAACCAACATCACCCATTGCGATCCCAGGCTAGAGGAAACTCTAGCAGTAATCAAAACCAGGAGCCAAGAAATGCCTAACGACAAGGCAAAAGGCCACCTCTATGAACAAACCATTCGTGTTCAATATGTGGTGAGTATGAGCACTATACTCACCACTGTCCCGATATCCACGAGCTAAAAAAGCTTCAGAGTAACTGAGGACAAGGAGGATCTTCCCAACAACTCAACGTTATGCAAGAACCTTTCCCCCACCAAGTGACGGTCAACACTCAGCAACAAAACCCAGAATATTTCGGGAAAAGAAGCCATGAAATTTACATGACTGGGGAAGAAATGTTTTTTCCAAACATGGAATCATAGTTATGACAGCCCACCAGACTCCACTACGTCATGGAATAGTAATGGTGCACCGATTTCACATTTGACCATTTCAAATATGCCTATAGAACCATTTCCAAAGATGGAAAAGGGAGCTTATAGGCGAACAGGTAACTACTCCAAAGCGGCCCATAATTATAGCATCGTGGACGATTTAGGTCAATCACCTGCTACTATGTCCACGTTGGAAGTACTGTAGTCATGCCCAAAGCAACGAAAATCCATACTTTCTGCGTTAGGCACTATCGACCCTGCCGATACACACATGATGGCTTTTGACTTAGACAAAGCCACCCTAGGCTTCCTTCCATGGTCGCCTTCCAAATACCGGTATCAGTCCAGAATATCACTATTCACCAATGTGTCATTGACGAGGGTGCATCGACATGCATCATGTCAAAAAATGTTTGGCAGAAGTTGGGTTCTCCCGAACTAAAACCCTCGGTCATAACTCTTCGAGCCTACGACGGTCGTCCCTCGACCCCCATCGGCCTCTACCAAAATTTCACAGTTTTTTTAGTCGGAAAGACAATCCACATAGACATTGAAGTCTTGGACACTCACCTAGATTACAACATACTCCTCGGGCGGAGTTATATGTACACCATGTCCACCATAGCCTCCTTCATCTTCGGCATTATGATGTTCCCCCACAAGGATCGCATCATTACTATACACCAGTTGATGCATAGTGGGAAGCGTCCCCTAACCAACATGGATGTAATTCTACCCTATGTAGATATAGCTGTAGATGGTCTTTCACAGTACCAATAATATGGCCTTGGCCAATTCAAACCATCGTCTTTCCTAGGATCATTCCTAGGAGATCCTCCAATTATCCCTGAGGCATCTCCCAATGTCACAGGGGCCCCAGTGTGCATGATGTCCACATCAAGCACCGAGGTTAGTCAGGACATGAACTCAAGCAGTAACGACATTGAGACATCGGCCACGAAAGCCTCTCTAACCTACGCCACCTCCTAAACCCCTTTCCTCTACCCCCCAGCTAGCTTTGTCTCCCAGTAGGTTTTGGAAACACTGGGATTACCCAACATATTATTGGCATTCCCATTTTGGTACCTCGTTCCCCCTTCTGGAACAGGAGCCACCAACATTACTGCCACATGTTTAATTCCCCTTAGCCCTGAGGAGCCCCAACCAACCAAAGAAACGGTCGAGACTACCCCAGCAAAGGAAGTTCCCATTGCAAAACCAGTTATCAGGACCAAGAAAAGCACAAACTGGGGAAAGAAGATGGTGACCCCCGCCATTCAAAGGGAATCACTAGCCTGTGCCATATGCAATGTTATAGGCCACCCTACCCACATATGTCTAGAGTTGGATGAGTTAAAACCACTCCTCGACTTCGAAGCAGACCTCTCGATGCTGCATTCCTGTAAAAAGGAACCTACCACCAAAGGTAAAGGAAAACTTCTGTGTACCAATCACACATGCTCTCTCTGTGGCACGGATGGGCACTATGCTCACCATTTTCTAGGTATATCACGATATAGGGATGCCTTACATGCGATCGAGCAATCCTATCAAGAGGATCCTCCCATCCAGTTTGTCAATGATGAGCCTCGTACCATCCTATACTTATAATAATAGGAACATAAGATTGTAGAAAGGAACCCAATAATTCCCATTATACGTTGTATGCTATGCGATGAACGTGGCCACTACCTCAAAGAGTGCGTAGCCTTGGAGCTCATTCACAGATGGTATCCAATCAAAAGGGTTTACTACATGGGGCTACAGAAATCCCAATTCACATGCTTGTTATGTGTCGACAATCACCTTTTGGAGGATTGTCACTACATACCTCGCTTCCGGCTAGCCCTTGCTAGCCTCCGCTCAGCCATAGTCTGCCTTTCCCAAGAAGACGATATGGATGCCGAGTCCATCGGCAGCTCCATGACCCAAGAAGATGAGATGAGCGGGTCCATAATGTTCTTGACAACCAAAGAATGGCCTAGCAAGGAACCCCTAGTTACCTCCAACGACACTTCACAGCAATTACCAGTGTGGACATTATGCAAAAATATGGACCATGCAGTCATCCATTGCCCTGATTTAGTAGCCTTTCGGTGCTGGTTCCCCATCAGAACTTAAACTGAACTAGACGAAACCTTCATATCAAGGATATTTTGCCTGATATGTCAAGGTAATCATTACGATCAACATTTTACTTATGGCTCGTAAATTCATCCCACTATCGACATGATTAATGCCATAGTGAAGAGATAGGATGATCTCCAGGAATGGCATAAAACATACATCATTGGATCAATGTCCCCACCTCTGCAATGGTGTGTCAAGCCTGAAAAGACAGTACACCACCAATGAGTAGCCTCAGCCAAGCCTAGGATAACATTCAACCTATGTGATCGAAATTATCACCAAATCAACCAATGCATAGAACTCAAGCCCCTTGCGAGTAGTCTTCGCATAGTATCTTCTCTCCCTCAGAAACTTCTCTCCAATCAAGAGAATATCACGCACACTTATTGACGAATTTGCTCACACTTTCATCATACATTTAAGTATATACATCTCCCCAAGCTGAGAGCGGCACGAGCTGCATTAATTATACACTCCACTAAAGAGGAAGAGAAGTCTAAGCCAACGATACATAAATGGAGACAGAAGACAACCTCGTCTACGTCTGACCCTTTCCAAGCCTCCACTTCAGGAACAACGAGTAGCATATAATCACACACTATCTACTCTGTTGGCTTAGTAATACCATGCACCATCTACACTGACTTGAATCACACACCAAAGACATGCCCGCTAATGGAAACATTTAGGAACCTCTATGGTAGGCACAATTTCCATCTATTGAAAATTGACTATCCTAGTGGGGAACCCAACTTTGATCCCATACAGAATCCCATTACGGAGATTCTTTCCCCACCAAATGTTGATGATACAATTCACCATATACGATTTGTATCCACTCATATTAGCAGTATGATTACTGCCTCACCCTCATCCCAGGATTTCATCATATTCATGTCACCAAAAAACAAGGTACCTTGTGCCTTTGTGTTGATTTCCACAAGATCCCTAATTTTCATGCTGTCATCGAACTCCTTAATGACACTCAGCCTTTGGAACATCACCTAGTACAACTAGAGCTTGTTGACGAAAACCAACGACAGTCACTGCAGCATAACGAGGCCCATAAGAAAAGGGTTAAAGCGTCATTTGACTGCCCCATCACCCCTAGCTCGTTCACCGAGGGGGAATTAGTCCTCCGCTACGACGTCACAAAAGAGGCCTTAGGGCCAGGAAATTTTGAAACCTTGTGAAAAGGACCCTACATCATCAAACACTACCTTCGATAGGGGGCATACATCTTGATAGAATCATACGGGACTTGCCTCACTAACCCTGTCAAAGGCCTTTAACTGAAGAATTTCTACCCATAAGGGCCCCAACGACCCTTCCCTTTAAGTAAGAGTACAAAAAAGATCACCCACTTAAAATTTTTGACCCAAAGACTTAGATAAAAGCGCTCAAAGTATCAACATGGATCACCAAAACGAACCATATTTCAGATTCATTGATGGAGCATCAAGATGGTCTCAAAATTTAGCTGCAGCCACCTGGGTCATTTATCACCCTGACCGATCACCACTATGTTCAAATGGCGCGTGTATCGGTTTAGCAACAAACAATCAAGTAGAATATGACGTCGTCATTGGACTTATGTGCGACGCCATCCATCAGGGCATTCGCAGTATGCATATCTACCTCGATTCCCAGTTAGCAGTATCATAGCTAAACCAAACATTTGAGACCAGAGACACACACCTGTTTAGAAAATATTTGCATGCCAAAAGATTAAGCAGAAAATTTGATTACATTACATTTTCACATGTATCAA
Organism: Pinus albicaulis; assembly: GCA_034641835.2. Taxonomy (NCBI): domain Eukaryota; kingdom Viridiplantae; phylum Streptophyta; class Pinopsida; order Pinales; family Pinaceae; genus Pinus; species Pinus albicaulis. The sequence continues at coordinate 178,543 of JAXQQM020088732.1, forward strand.
GGAATCAAAACCAAGTAGATGATTACATAGCTAACAATATCCTAGACTAGAATGCATCTCGAATAAACCATCATACATAAAAACCAAAAATATAGACATCCATCAGTATAACACAACACATAAACCAAAATAGGTGATACATCATGTAGAGCTGCAAAAACATCTCATATATATATCAAAAATATATGTATTCGAGTACAAAAATATTGTCGCTGACCCTCTAGCCAACCCAAAGATACAAAAGTCATAAAAAATACAGGAAAAATCCTCATAATGGGAGCTTTCCCTATGTAAAAAATACTCTAGGGGGGTGCCCCCTCAAGAGGATCACCTGGACCCACCACTGCTCTTGGTACCACCACCAGAGCTGTTGTCGCCACCGTGATCGCCACCCGACGTAGAGTGGGCCGATAATCCCTCTCACGAGCCATCACCATCTCAAACCAAACCTCCTCAAGGTCGTCCATGAAACCTCGAGTGGGCATACCCTAGGTTAAGTGGTCCACTCGACCCCAGAAGTCCTCAAGAGTGGCCACCTGAGCTGTCAGTACTACATTGCGAGCCTCATCCACATCAGCACAAACTTGCTCGGCAACAACCTCTACTACAACCAAGCTGCTGCCCTCACCAGAAGGGCCAACACCATCCCCACCTGGTCCACCTCGAGGTCGTAGTGGAGGGTCGTGACCCACCAGTTGGGCCACGGGGTGACCTATCTTGCCAACATATGCACAAGTAACCTAAATAATGTCAATGTCAATAGCAAAACACATAAGTACATAAATACTCAAATAAAGGAAAAAAAATATAACACATACCTGCAAGTCCCCAAACATAACCGAAAGGGAGACCCATGTCTGGGTCACCCGGAAAGTCCATCCCCACATATTTTTATGGCAAGAAAATCTATGGATTGGCCTCAAAAAATGCCTCTGTCGTGTCTTTCCAATAATGACCCACCATGCCACCACCGCTTTGTGGCATCACCAGAGCCCACCTCCTCATGTGTGGCTCCTGCGGCCCCCCAATAGGCACATCCACCACCGGCCTCAGCAGCACCACCCGATCGTACATGATGCTGCATAAGATACTGGCGTATGCAAAATAATTCGATCCATGTTGGACCTTGTTCAATTGTGACACCATGTCATCAAAACAAAAATGGGCGAAATCAAAAAAATGCCCGCCCCTCAATCGGCATAAAACTCCAACCTGTGGGTCAGATGCCTGATGTGGAGCATCCGACCTTGCCAGTCGCATGATCACTGCCAGAGAACACTGCTCAGCCACATCTTTCACTAATGAAATTTTGATGCACCCCTCAGTAAGAGGCGCACCACCACAATGCCACCTCCGGAATCTGTCAAGGTTCACTCTCCCAGCAGGGAGTGGGTAACTGAGAGCCTCACCCTGAGGAAGTAACCCGGTCACAAAGTAAATATTTTTCTCAGGATGAATCACCAGGTTCGTCCCCCGCAACACAAACATGTTGTGCCTCCTGCACCAATGTTGTATAATGTAACGTAACAAATGGTCTTGCGACCGCACGAACTCATTCTCAGCAAATTTCAGAAGGCCCCATGCCACCAACTGATGACATGCCCTAGCATCAGAAGCTAGAGTGGTCTGGATCTCGGGCCAATCCCGCTCTCTCCATGCCAACCTGCCAGCAACACAGGTACCCATCAGTATAGAGAAAAACATCAAAATAGACAAAAAAATAAAAAATTTATGTTATCATGGCCTTTGCGCACAAAAAAAAGGGAACAGCATGCCCTCGCACGCCTTTCCTTCAGAATTGCGAGAAAAGGAGGCGCTATTTTGCTTATATCGCTTGTGAAATATAGGGAAAAAATTCACTCAGAATCCATACAAACCCAATTTTTACGGCTTCCAGCACCCTCAAACTGAAAAAATTACAATGCAGGATGTCATGAAAGTTACCTCGGCATTATATCACTAGTCCCTGGTACACGAGCTGACCGCAATGGCAAGAAAGGTTCTGCAAGCATCTCTGATCTCCCAAAACTCATCAAGTACAAATGAATAGGATTAGGGCCATAATCCCATATTTATCGCCCTTTTCTAGAACTTCAAAGGTCCATAACAGGAGATCAGAAGGTCCATTCCACAAACCGTAAGTTGCACCATCATCAATATGCCATGACGAAGGAAAGCGGTGCCACACATTCGCTTTCCAGGGAAAATATTTTTTCAGCGCCGGCAGGTATGCACCCTCCCATCTTCCTTTTTTAAATCTCATGCCTTTTAATAATGTTTGATGAAAAGAAGATGCTTTAAATTGAGGTAGTTGTTTTTGCAGGAAGAACCCACAAAGTACTTACAACACCATCCATTGAAGGTTCCAGAGTAGGTATCATTCTACCCCCAACATGATAGAGTCCCAGAAAAATTTGCATATCCTGACATCATTTCTCCATCAGAAATAAACCATAGGGTCCTCATACTCGACCACGTTTGTCATCACCTCACCTTGCACATGATAAACTTCCGCGTTAGTTAGTAGAGCCTCCCCTCCATGGCGCTTGTCACCTAAAGTAGACCATATATCACAGCACAAGTGACACCATGGCCATACCATTTCAGTCTGGGAAGCACCTTGTGCCCATCCATTCATCATCCATAAGGTCAAGTTTACCATTTAACTCAAAAAACCCTTCCCAAACGACCAGGTTGTACAAGCTTATTTAAAGCGCACCTCCGCGCATCACATTTGCCCCACCATACCTCCATCAGCATAATCCCATCTGTAACACTTCTTCATCCGCTTCATCAACCCCGCACATGAGACCAACCAATGGGACCCCCACCCCCAGAAAAACATAGCCCTCACACCTTCAGTGAGTTAACCCTTTCATGTTTTTGGGTACCCATATCTGTGTTTTGTACAAACCAAACCTCATTATTTTATTCTTTTGGTAATTGTACCAAGACCACAAACGATGCACTTCATCCCTTTTCCCTCATATTTCATCTCCCCCCCATGGCAACAGTCCCTCATTCCCCTTGTTTGGATTATTTCACCCCCATGCATGCACCATCACGACATTCATAGCCGGCTCACACCCGCCCTAGAAGTCCTACTGACTCTAGGGATTTTCCCTTCAGAAATAATTATGACTGCCGCCAAGCTGCTAAAGTATACTCTGACCTTGGGCCATTGAATCCCCATCATCGTTTTTTAGTCATCTCTCACAAACATGCCTATGTTAAACTCATCACATCCAAGTCCCCGACCCCTCAGGTCAGCGACCCATGGTTTGGTTAAGGCTTCCTTTTTGAAGACCTCGACACCTCTTTTCCAAAAAGGAAGCGGTACCTCTAATCACCCCTCCCCATGAAAAGGGGTATCCTTGGGTAGCACTGTGGGATACATCATTGTACACAGATGTCATCGATCCTCTTGAAATTCTACTATGACAAAATCTTTCATGTCAATATGGTATCATACCTTACAACCATTTCACTTTGATTAAGATCTGTTAAAGACCCATGCCTCCACAAGCGTCTCTGTCAACAATTCTTACACGGGAAGGTCCCAACCAGTACATATGTGTACATTGCACAGCTTGATTCCATACTAATTTTATGCATATGGGTACCACATTCCCCCTACCGTCAAAGAAAAAACGCCCCTGAGGGCATCAGCAGTCGTCGTCAACAACCACCAACATCACTACCACCGTAGTGACGCAGACAACACATGTATTTGTCAATTTTTTTAACTAACCATAGCATCATGAGCATGGGACATGCCCGCCTCATTGAAATTTTGTATATATTTTGTATATTTGTTTTGCTTGTAGGGGTCCCTTAGGCCATGGTCATCTAGGAAATGGTGCAAGGTGTTGTCAATTCCAAGGTTCACGCAAGTCTCTCTCTCTCTGCGCACGATACATAAAAGAAACTATAATGTATTTCAGCTATACAGTCCTTCCTAGACCTCACACATTAGGGGGTAGCTGTTAACACTGGAAAATCATACAGTAGAAGATGAAATTAATTAATTTCAAGCCTAAGGATTTACAGGGCAGGAACACATTATGGAATCAAGAAGTATTTAAAATCTCTAAGGTTTTGAGAAAATTAGATTTGAACTAGTCTTAAATGATAAATTGCACGCTTAATCCTTCGAGAAGAGTGCCTTCTGCGCACCTTTTTTCCCGATAAGCGCGCATTCCTGGAAATGGAAAAATGTCACTTTCCATGACCACACAAAGCAAAGGACAATTACTCCTTATGTGAAGCCACCTAAGGACAACCACCAATGCATCCTTAGACACTATGTGAGTACACAAAGGAATATTTGGAGCACACAATAGAATCATACCTCTCCCTTGGGTCACCATCCATCATGTACCAAGGGAGGGAAGGAGGATTTTGAAATCCCCTATATAAAGCCACCAATAGATAAAGAAAGGGTGATCACATTGTTATGCTGGCCAGAATTTCCCAAGAAATACCAACAGTGTGTGACCCGGAGTTGGAGATAGAGGGGACTTGATTTTTGGCCACCCAACAATCCTATTCCATCACAGCAGAGAGAGAGGGAGAATGCATCAGAGGCAGATCTTGGAAACCAACATCTTTGCATCGAGACCTATAGCCATTTCCTAGGGGCCCTTTGGAAAGTGTGTAAAATTTCTTCTCCATTTCAAACGTTTAATAAGAAGAGGCCTTTGAGCCATCGTTTGCATTATTATCATTTTGACTCTCTTCAATAGCTTCTATATATTTGTGTTTTAGTTTTTAGTTTAATTTGAGCATACATTCTCATATTTTTTGCTCTAGATTATATGCTTTTGAGCTCCACCACTTTCTTCCCGTGACCAATAGTTTATAGGGGTAGACCACACCCCTTAAACTGGTGTGATTTCGTACACCCATGCGTCAAATCCACCACCACAACTGTGTCACTGATTTTGAAGTCTTTATCGGTTAGAGGGGTGTGGTCAACATCTACCATAGGTGGTTGCAGAGGATTTACAGATACAATGGTCTGGGAAGCCATTAATTCATTTAATTATTACTTTGTGTGCTTAATTAATTGTTTCTAGTGCTTAGAATTACTTGGAAAAGTGTAATTTGTTCATGTAAAAGGTTTAGGCAGCTGTGAGCTTCAATTATTGGTCTAGAAAGGCTTTTGGTATCTTTTCACAATTCAAAAAAATTAGTGGGAAAATGGTTTCGAGTGGGTTTTATTACTTTTAACCTTTTTTTATCGCAATGGCGTGGGTTTGAATTATTTTAAAAGAATGGTGGTTTCATCACAATGGAAAAAAGGTGTTCTAGCAGATTATCACACCGTAAAAGGCAATCTAGAGGTTTATGGGATGGGGGGTGTGATAAGACGTGAGAGCGCCACATAGAAAAGGAATGGGGGTGTGAAACCACCCATTTTTCACCCCCCCATTGGTTTTTGTGATGTTCCCAATTAGCCATAGCTACTTGGAACATTATAATTACTCCATTTTTGAAATAAGATGTAAGAAACACAATAAAATATATCCCAGTGTGAAAATGGATTGAGATAGGAGGATAAAATAAAGCCCCTTGAGTGTGAATAGGAGCAAAATCAAGGAGCTACTATAGTTGACCAAGTCAACCAGTGCTGTAAAAAGGGAGGAAAAGCCTCTAGGGCAGCGCAGTTTTGAAGGAGAAAGCTTCTCAAGGAAGCTACATCACCAATGTGTGGGGCCTGGGATGGAGAGCTCACTTGGAATAAAAAGGAAGGAATGGCAGCAAGGGAATTCATTAATTCATACTTCTTGTTTCAGTCTTATGACTGACTGCAATCTTCAGTTGTTTAGCCGGAGTTGCAACACTGTTTAGTGCAAGGGTTCTCATGCGGGAATTCTAGTTCCATTATTGTTGTATATTGATTGGGAGATTCAAGGAGGAGGTCTTGAGTTCCATTATCATTAGATATCTTGAGGAAACCATCCTCTAACCTGGACTACGCAGTCACTCTCAGTGAGTGCCTTATTTCTGCAGTAGCTGGGGTTAGATCTACCCATTTGAGCTTATTTCAGGAGAGGAGGAGGTGATTTCCACTCCAGGAGTTCTATTGAGGAAGGTCTTGAGACTATTTTTGTATTGTGTATTCTTCTTTGAGCATATAAGATATTTCTTAATACAGAGTTGCTGGGTACAGCGTTATTTCCTGCCGTGATGTACATTGTGTTGCTATTTTTCTAGAAACCCTTGCTGGGAGGTCCCAATGTGTTTGTAAAAGAGGTCAATCCTCTCATTTATGATATTATAATGAATGAAAGTTCCAGATATATGTTATTCCATCTATTTTTGTAGTTTACATAATAATAATAACATTGGTGTTGCCTCCGGCATTTCTATTTTATGATGTACTGGGGTTATGATGTCTTTTTCTACATTTGAGTTGGGGAGATTTGTTTATTATAGCTAGAGTTATTTGTTTCTGATGAAATTCCATATTTTTTGAGAAAAAATACTGAGAGGGGGGGGTGAATCAGTATTTAGGGGTGAACACTTTTTCTTTTCTTTCTCTTAAAACCATATGTTATAGTACTGCATCCAACATGTATGTCCAGATATCCTATTATGTATTTACTTAGAGCATTGCATCAGATAAGCATTAAGCATGTACAGAAATAACAGAACAAACCATCAAACATAAACAACACATATGAACACCAGGATTTAAGGTGGAAACCCAATTCGAGAGAAAACCACCGCTGTTGTAATCTCAATCTTCAATATTTATTATAGAGAAAAATTCATACAATATATGCTGGTGTAGACTTATACCAGCACGCAGGCACCCACATGCAGAAGGCTACAAACTTCTCTCATTTACCAGCCTCTCCTAGAAGGCTACTGCCTGTCGTTTGGCTACCAACGGAAGGGGCTGCGGCCCCTCCTTTGACCGACCCTCGGCACCCTTTGCGGACCACGTTTCATCAATTTTCATCTTGGATCTGTTAGTCATCTGAGTATTTTTCACACTTGTTAGTAGGCTAGTAGGTGGCTAGATCCATTTTGGGTTTCTGAACTACAGTCTCCGTATGCCAGTTGCAGTCTGAAAACCCTCATGACTTTGCCTGCATATTTTTGGTCATATGGTGAATGAAACTCATTATCATGTCACGTAAACTTTAGCTACATCCTTATTGACTCAAAATAAAATCCAGGTAACAAGCTCTGATTAGGAAGTGGGCTTTGGGCTTTGGCAACATGGTCAAAACCTCATCTGAAAATGATGTCTGGCAGTCTCCTCTGCTTGTAATGAGTGTTGATAAGCCTAATCGTGTCACCACCCTGGGTAAATACATGTTCATCAAGTCTCAAGCTGATTATTAGGTGTTTTATAGTGTTTTATGGATTTTGCAAAGACAGGAAATATAACATCATCTCAGGAGAAAATTCTTGAATACACATTTAGAAGAACAACTGCTTCTCAATGTCACCATGAGACTGAGATACATATGCAAGACAGAGAGTTACTCATCAAGACCTTGCAGCTTCCTTTCAGCATGAAATCACAGTAAGAGAAAGAAACCACTGTCACACAGACTGGTAATTTGTCATGGCCAAGAACCTCCTTCATCTACAAGGAGAGGGTTAAGGCGCCTCCTTCATCTACAAGTAGAGGGCGTTGGCCAATATTGATTTTAAGGATTGCAAAAGCACAGACTTGCTTTTTACTAGACAGTAAAACAGTGACTCTAGGTCTCTGAGTGTAAATGATTATTATAACAGTGCTAAGATCTGAAATGTGCAAGGCAAGAGAAAACAGAGTGTGTAGTTTTGTAAAGATAATCAGTTGAGATTTCAGTCATCATCAGGGCTCATCAAAAAAGGGACTCCTTAATCAAAGCTATCATAACAAACATCTCTACAGGGGTGTTAAGATGCATAGTTTCAATTAGTCTTAAAAACAGGAAAGTACTTCAGTGACAAGGCCCCTGTGTGTTCTTTTTTTCCTGTTGAAATGTAAAATACAGTCCATGGTTTCTAGATGAGCATAAAGAAGAGGCAGGAAAGTAGTGCATACAAGTTACACTCCACCACAAAGACAGGTATTTTCTCTTCAGATACAGCAGGTTGCTGTTTTCAGGACTCCATCAGAAGAAAGTGGCCAAAAGGAGCCTCGGTGTCTGTGAGCAGAAGAAAGGATGTTTTTTTTTCAAAGAGTGATAATTTCCCTACCCACAGAGATTATATTTCAAATAACTTATCATAAGTTGACCAAGGCAAATGGTGACATTTCAGTTACCTCTCAACAAAAAGCAGTGCAATGGGACAGTGAAGACCTCCTTCACAGGAAACAAAAAGGGAAGCTCTCCTTGTTTCACTTTCTAGCTCTGATGCATCATCCCCTATTTTTTCTTCTACCCACATTCAAATAATAAAGCTCAAAGACACCCAACACTTGCATCTACAGTCAAGCAAAACTTGTCACCTAATTAGATTTACATTGCAGGCAAGATTATGGCATAATACCCAGAGCAAAAATGTATTTGATCTAGTTTGTCTCTTACAAACAGGCATACAAGCTCATCAAGTACAAAAAGAGCTTTAGCACAGTGTTTCAGGTTCTAGAAATCATCAAAGGCAAAATCCAAATGCCACTGCTCCAAAAAGAGACATTTCCTCCTCTAAGTGAGAAACAGTCAAAGTTTCAAAAGACATCTTTCTCCACATGTTATGATCTGAGTTTTGAAAACTTTGAAAGGCATGAAAATAAAATCAGGTGGCAAAAGAAATCTGAGCTTTTATTACCAAGAGACATCAACCTTGGAACTATTGTTCATCATGTCCAAAAGAGGGTCATTTGACATACTGTCAGGATTTGGAAGTTTTGAAACAAATACAGCTTTTTCATTATTCAAAAAGACATAGATATCATAGATGATATGTTCTAAGCAAGAAAGCATATTGGAAAAGGTGCCCTTCTTAATCAAGAGGCCATGGAAAAGTCCAAATAAGTACAGAAAATGTTTGGTACCTACAATGGGGAAGAGGTTGAAAAGATACCTGGAAACATAAACTGACAAAGCAAGTTAAAAGACAAGCCTTACCCTTCCAAACAACAGAGCAGTTTTTCAATATCCTTTTTTAACAAATTCGGAGTGGACTTTCTGTTTTAAATAATCACCAACAGTGCTAAAAAGTGTCAGGAGATGATGCACAAGTTCATTTAGCCTTTCTCCAAAACTAGAGCTCCTGTGCCAGATTTACACCAAAGGGACAATGATAGCAGAAAAACACTTTTGTCAAGTCTTTAATGTTATAAAAGTGGTTCATGTTAACTTGGTTTAAAAACATGAAAAACCTTCGCTGCCTACCACTATTTCGGAGCCCGAGCTTCATAATGCACCAAAGGAAATATTGAAGTCCGAAGGCAATGTTTAAAAGTTTTGGTTTGAAAACAAACACCTCTCCCAAAATTTTCAAAACACCCTATTCATTTCAGCCAACAAAGTAACCGTTGGGGTTTTTGTTGTTTCAAAAGGGTAATTTGGATTGACCAACTTCATTTTTGAAATATCCGAGCAAGAGTATCGAGTAAATCCTCTCTGCTGTCCTCAAGACCAAACAAGGAAGATTGGAGCGTTTTCGGAGAATTTTGTCACAGTTTATAACTGCGCGACGCGCCTGGAGTATTGCGCGAGGCGCTCAGAAGCAGATTTGCAATGGCGTTCAACTGCCGCATGACGCGCCTATACACGGCGCCCGGCCGACCCGACAGAGCCACCCGACAGCTTTGTGCGCGGCGTTTTCTCTTTCAAAAGCGTCGTGTTTGTCATTACGCCTCCAACCGCCTTCAAAACATTTCCAACCCGCAAACAAATATCTGCATCGTGATTTTGAGGTATTTTGGCTTGCTCTCCTTCAAAGTTCACATTTTCTAAATATTGTTTGAGGAAGAAAAACAGTGTTTGTTGAAGAAGGCAGCGTTCAAATTAAAGCAGGGTTTGACTGAGAGTATATGGTTCAAATAAGTGCAAGAAATGAAGGAGTTAAAACAGAATTGTTGAGTTTGTCTTAGTTTATTATCATCATATATTTGTGGAGCTGCCTATCATGGTTAAAGTCAAATCAAGATAGGGCTTGTCCTCATTTAACTTGCTACATCACCATATTTGTAAACTGGTTTTTGCTATGAAAATATCCCTTGGTTGAAGCTGTGCTTGAGTGGTAGATATACTGCTAGAAGTGCTTATAGAGAAAACAGTGTGTTGAACTGCTACAAATTTCTCATACCACAGCATACAAAACTTTCAAACTTTGTCACCATATCTGGAAAACAGTGTTCTTGCTGTGTGGTGATCTGAGGTATAAAACTGTGGTAAATTGCTGAATGTGTTATTAAAGGCACTTACAGGAAAGAAATTGTGTTGAACTAGGAGCTGTGGGTTTTCACCTTTATCAATCAAAGGACAAAAGATCCTATACCTTCCAAACTTCAAAAGGCAAAGTTAACCCTATAAACCACAGAAGGGACAGTTTTCACTAAGTATTCCACTTGACTGTCTTGGTTCTTCAAGCTTATTTTGATAAAGTTGATATTCAGATGGAGTAAAGGTTTTTTCTGCAAAGGCAAGGGTTTCACATTGATAAGTTGCTTTAACTATTTGACAAGATAAACTCCTACAGGCTTTGTTGAACTTTTAAAGCGTTCTTCAAAAACTCTGTCAGCTTGTTCCATAACAGAGAGATTGACTGTATGCCCACACTGGAGGTTGACTATATATGTGGTGTGATTTTGTTTGATGGAGTGACATACCAATAGAGAATAGTGAAGTGTAATAAGAAAAAAGGGTTTTTGTCAAAGAGCAGTTTATTGGTTGAAAGCTATAGGGCAAGGTTGCTCCTACTTCTCACAGAAGAGACAGTTTTCACTGTGTTTTTTGCTTGACTGTTGTTTATTCCTCGAGCTTATTTGATAAGTGGATGTTCATATAGAGTAAAGATTTTTTCTACAAAGACAAAGGTGTTACATTGATAAGGGGCCTTGATTATTTTAAAAAGAGAAAACCCTTACAGCCTCTGCTTAAAACTTTTGGAGCTTGTTTAAACTCTGTTACCTTTATTCCAGGACTCTGACAGTGACTATCTGATTACACTAAGGGTTGATTGCATAAGATATAAGTTTGTTGAGAAATTGGCACACTAGGAAAGGCAGGTTTGTAATGATTGGAAAGTCTACTTTGGACAAATATTAGAATGTGTTGTTAACCTCCAAACTTCACAAGAACAAGGTGATTTCTTGACACTTTACACCGAAAATTTACCTAGCAGTTTGTCTCCTTTTTACTGCATGGTATCTTATTGAAAAGTCTGCTAGTTGAGATACTTTAAAGGTGGACAGGCCTTTTTCTGAAAGAGCAGGGGTTTTGTATTTGTAAGGAAACTTGTTGCAATCATCCAAAAAACATTGTCTCTCTATAAGAAATAGTGAATTGACACAGTTTGGCTCCAAGAAGACAGTTTATACACAGTGAGGTAGTTTGTTTTTTCAAAAGCACATTTAGGTCAAAATGCCTCCAAGGCAAGACAGCAGAAGTGGCCCACATAAAAGATATGAGCCAATCTCTACAGAGGAGGTAAATGCGCATCCATCCATCCTTTTCAACTTTCATGAGGTAGGTTGCTTGGATTTCTGCCAGAAGATACAGGAGGTCAAAAGTTTTTCACCATTGACACACCTATGCGCCCTGAGGTTCCAGAACAAGCATTTCCAGGTAGCAGACCTTGATTTCAAGTTTTCTCCAAGATCAGTGTCCAAAGCCACCAAGATTCCATATCATGGTGAAAAATGGTTCAAACAGGCACATCTTGACTTAGAATATTACAAGCCTTTCATCAAGCCTGAGCATAGAGATACTTGTACTGCTATTTTTCCTTTTTCTTATCTTCTTGACAGTTATGCTCCTCTTATGAAAGTCATAATGAAGTATTTTACTTGTGAAGGGAGGTTTACTCGAGTTTATGCCTACCATGTCCGACTATTGATGCATTTCACTAGAACCAGGCAGCTAAATCTCCCTTACTTTTTATACAAGAGCATCGAGAATATGGCATCCACAGTCCAGAAGAAGGCCCCACCTCTGCAAATACCTTCCCTTTTCCATCATTCTCTGATCAAAATTATCATCCTACACCAGCTAGAGAAGAAAGAGGTTCCATGGGATGTATTCATCAGTCACCCAGATTTCTCTACTGTTCCTCCTGTCCATATATCTCCCACTCAGCCTGTTCATCGCCCTACACCTTTGTCCAGCAGGCCTACTCCTAGAAGGCTCAAAATTACCACTGAACAGTCAAGATAGCGGGAAGAAGGAGAAGGGAGTAGACAGCAAGAAGAGAAAGGTCGTGAACAAGAGGAAAGGGATGAAGAGCAGAAAACAGAAGATGAGGAACAGCAGCAGGACAGTGTTGAAGGTCAGCAGCGAACAGAAGATGATGAACAGCAGGTACAAGAGGAAGAGCAGCAGCTTGATTTTGGTGAAAAGGGCAACAGGTTGAAACACAATTTGAACAAGGCATTGAAGTAGAACAACAAATTGATGTTGGCGAACAGGGGTAGAAAATTGAACATCAAGAAGAAGACACACAGCAGCCTCAAGGAGAGCAGCAGTTTCAAGAAGATGTCAAGGGTAAAGCAGTTGTGTCTCCTCCTCCCAAAAGAACACAGCCCAGCACAACAAGGAAAAAAGGGCCTAAGGCTGCCACTCCAAAAGTGACAAAAGTTGTCCCTAGCAAAAGAAAATTTCCCAAGAGGTCACCCACTAGCATGCCAAGGAGGAAAAGTGCAATATTGGCCTTCAAAGGGAAAAGCAAGGTTGGAGAAAGTGAAAAACATGGAGGTGCATTGGCTGTCATCCCAATCCAAAGTGATGACAGCGATAATGAAGCCCGCATTCTTGAAAACCTCCTAATCCATAGAGAGGGGAAAATTGAGGCATTGGAAAATGATCTTCAACGGGCAAGGAACTTTAACTATTTCTTGGAGACCCAAAATAAACAGATGAATGTTCACACAGCAGTTCATGAAGCACGAGCTATCAAATACAAGAATGAGGCAACTAAGGCGCAAATGAGGATAAAGGAGCTCATTGGTGATTTTGATGAGGAAGAAGAGGAAGAACAGCCTAGGCGAAAGAGGCCTAGAACCATAGGGCTTAAAAGAGCCTTGGAAAAGCAGAAAGAAGAAGAACAGGCCCAGCTTCAAGCTTTTCCCCTCACTGCACTACTTGAGCAGGAAATTGAAGAAAATAAGGAGGCATGGTTGGAAAGAGCCAACAAACACTTGGAGATGAAGCTTGAAAGAGCAAACAGAGATCTGGATCTGCAAAGGAAGAGGACACATCACTTTCAAAATTTGAATCAGTTTGCCCGGCGCAAACTAAAGGCAGCCCAAGAGAAACTGAAGAAGACAAAGGGGAAGCGCCCGGCACGGAAAGAGGAGAAAGGCATATCAGCACTTGACATTTTTTCCTTAGCTTCAGAGCATGTTGCTAGGGACCCTTGAGGGTCATGCGCACCAATTTTGGGCCTATTTTGACAACTTTTTGTTTTTTGGCATTTTTTGAGTTTTTGGTCAAAAACTCATAAATGCGCCATTTCATTTTGAGGATTTTTCAAGTGAGGAGGATGATACCATTTTATGCCATAATTATATGAGCAGATCCTCAGTGATTTTCAGATCATTTGGAGATCATTCGCCCCCTCAAAACGGCGAAAAATGCTCACTTTTTGCACATTCTGCCCGACATATCAGCAGTCTGCAATTTTCTGGATTTTTACACACAGGTACAGATTTGGAGAACTTCCAGGCATTAGATTGAGGTGATTTCAGTTGTGCCAGAAAATAGACACTCAGAGCTTTCCAACGAGCTATCATGAGCTTTGTTTCGACACTAGGAAGGCTGCCAATTGTTTCCAGCAAGACAGGGGACCTTTTTCTGATATAAATTTGAAGTATTTTTGTAATTTTTGAACCTCAAAAATCTGCTTTTCCCAAATGTGCGTTTAGCTATTTTTACACTTGGAAAATGATCCAAAGTCAATTAAATTCCCCTTTTTAGCAATTTTTAGATATTTTATGAGATATTTTTGTGCCTTGGGCTTTGCAAAGCCTCAAGGACAAGTTTAGATATTTTGATTAGGCCAATGAGGATGGAAATTGAACCATGAGGTTTTCCTCACTTGGGCCTATTTATTCCACAAGGCTCTCATTGTAAACAAGGCTGAACTTGAGAGAAGAAGTAATATATTGGTCATATGAGCTTTGAAGAACATACTTGTGTTATGATTTTGGACTGCCTCTTGGATGCTTTTGATGAATGATGAAGGATTGTTGATGGATTTCATGACATGGTAGAATGGTATAGTGTTTCTTTCTTTGTTGTTGTCTTATAGTTTTCATTCATGATACATGCTTCTTGCTTGCTATAGATCAGTAGAGATTAAGTTTGAGATATGCCCATGGAGGCACCTCAAAATTCCTGAATCTTCATAGCTTTTATGTTTTCTTCTTCCTTAGTTGCACTAAAGAATTCTTAACTGCTCTTTAGCAACTTAAGGATATTGTTGCTAGTTTTATTCATAAGTTCTATGCATGTTGAGTAGGATGTATGGTGTGCCCTGCTTACCTATGATTGTCCATAGTTCTGTCCATAAAACTATCTCTTTGACTGATTAGATTATCATCTTGTTGAACCAAGGAGGCCTAGTCCCGATCTAGCCCTTTGCCTAAAACTATGAAAGCTTGTTTGTCAAAGTGCCCAATAACTTAAAGACTGTGTTTAGGCGTTCCGGCATAGTATTTTGAGTTGATAGTCTGTCTTATGTGTTTTGCCCAAAGTCTGATAGCCATTTCCCAAAGTTAGAGGGTCTTATACTTCTATACATGGCTGGAATGTTTGTTTCAATGTCTTGATTAGTTTATAGTTACATGTTGCATGATTAAGGGTTTTTCTTTACCATGTTTATGTTATCTATCGAACCAGTGATGCTTGAAACTCTTTGTTATTCACAAACTTGATGTCCATTTACTCCATTTTGCCCAAATATCTTTTCTACCTTGAATCAAATCGACCCTACAGCAGCCTTGCATCATCATCTCATAGCTTCCTTGACCTTTTTGACCCCATAGCCCAGTTGATCTAACTTTTTGTTACCCATTTTATATCTTTGATCAGTTTTATCCCTCACAAACTTAAAAATAAAAAACCAAAAACATACTTCATAACTAGCCTAATATCAGAACACCACAAGTAAACACACCGATATCTTTTATATATAATAGAGAGAGCCCTCTCTGAGTCTAGGAAGGCTAGGTCCTTGGGCTCCAAAGCTTCATTTGATGTTACATCTTCATTTGGCTCACCAATCGGCCAAATCACGGGACCCTAACATAATGGCGATCACGGTGGGACTCTGAGTATTAAACAAACTTAGTTTCCCTAAATCTTTAGAGACTTTTGAGAATATTAGCTGGCTGACTTATCCCACCGCTCTCTAACATAATGGCGATCACGGTGGGACTCTGAGTAACAAAAAAATTAGTTTCCCCCATCTTTAGAGACTTTTGAGAATACTAGCTGATTGACTTATCCCACCACTCACTAACATAATGGCGATCACGGTGGGACTTTGAGTCAAAACATCCTAGGTATCCCTTAGGAACTCTCAGATCTCAGTCAAAATTAGAAGAGTAGATTCTGGTTGTCTCACCATCCTAGAAAAATGATGACTCAGTTGTAGGACACTCTTCCAAAACTTAGGATTACATAAAAACTAAAAAACCCCAAAAACTCCCTTAGATTGGTTTTTGTCAGTACTGGTGGTGGACCATACACATATACCTCAAAACAACTAAAAATCCACCTGGAAACTCCACTAACCTCTAGTAGGCCTTACTATTTTACCAAACTCTAGGTTACTATTCGATAGACCTATCCCATCGCTCACTAACATAGCAGGAGATGGTGGGACACTGAGTACATGATAATCTAGAAAATTCTCATAGACTCTTTGGTCCTTTAGATACTTAAACAAGCAAGCAGCCCATAGACCCATTTAGAGTAAACTCTTTTTGTTCTCATCACCCTAGCGAAGTGTTGAAACAAGTCTAGGATACTTTAACAAACCATAGGCTGCACATAAACTTAGAAAATCTAAAAAATATTTCTAGATTAGTTACCAGTGGTGGACCATAGCTATCTTCACAAAAACAACTCAGTTCCACCTGGCGACTCCACTAATCCATCCCTTTTATTTTGAACATCCTTCACCTTAGTAAAACTTTAGAGAGACCACTCATCCAGAACATTCACCAATACCATTCTCTCTAAAACTCTAGATCCAAAATCTGGCTTCACGAAGAATCAACACCAGATCCCATCTAGACCCAACCCCCCTATCATAGTAGATGACCCAGAGAAGATTCTGTGGCAAGCTTCCGAAACTGACCATCTAGCTACTGGTAGATCCATCCGTAAAACAAGATCAGTACCTAAACATCTCACTATCCTACCAGATTCACCTTTTGAATTAGAGTCATCAAAAACTCTTCTCAGAAGCAAATCATATAGTAAGATAAAATTTGACGATCTTGAAACCCTAGACCAATCACATAGCCATAGTAGAGAAGCCTCACCTTCCACCCCTCCCGATTTTCAGCTTCTTCATTACTTTGGCTCCCACCATCCTAGATCTTCTCAAAACCAGATCACCAGTCCAAGTTCGTCCGCCACACCTGTTCAAACCACCTCATCTCATCCCACTAGTCCTCATCTTGTACATCATCCATTAGCTCACGTTATGGCAGCCTGGTATGCACCTTTGGTGTTGCCACCGCCCTTGGCTCCTCTTCCAAATAAATACCAAGACAAAATCCCACACTTTACTGGAGAAGACACCACTACACCTCAACAGCATATAAGTAGGATGACTGATGCTTATGAATACCTGGAGGTACAAGACGATACCGTCAGAATGAGAATATTCGCCCAAAGTCTTGGTGGTGAACCCAAAACATGGTTCAAAAGCTTAACTCCAAACAGCATCCACAATATCTGTTGGGCCTTAGTTTTGATCTTATTTTTGCTCAAAGAAACTTACTAATCCATCTATTTCCCATCCATTTTCCCTTCATTTATTCCATTTTGATGTATATTTGATATCCATTCAGGTATTTAATTTTAATTTTTCAATTTCTAAAGTTTTTATGAAAGTTTGGTTTTTAGTGCAAAATTGGCAGATTCAGAAATTCCCGTAATAGCTCTATGGTTGATGTGGTTGCAGGACACTTGGGCACGAATTGAATGCATGGATGGACAGCTTGGCAGCTAGGATTAAGCCAGCTATGCTTAGTTCGAACCGAACAAGCTTTATTAGGCCCATTTGGTGCTAGTCAATCATGACTAGTCATTCAGAAATCCCATAGAAATAGGGCAGTTTTGAGATTCTATGGGATTGGTCATATTTCTTGGGATAAGAGTAATGAATTCGACTTAGATAGGTGGATGAGAGTAGATGGGTTTGTTTGAGTGAATATAGATCAGTTTGTTTCATGAGACTTCTTATTTAAATCCAAAACTTTGATGGCTTATGTATTATGAACTTAATATACTTTTATGTGGTGACACCTTTGGATTGAGGAGCTAATTTGAAGACTTATGTTATTATTATTTTGCTGTTCAATGCTATGGATGTGTAACTGAAGTTAATCTTCTGAGATCACTTATCAAGTGTGCAAGGCAAGGGTGGAAGGGCCCCCATTCCAAGCTAAGTACACTTTCTTGTTAACTAGTTTTATTTCCTTGTAATTTGATGATTGTAGAACTGGTTTTTCAAAGCTTTATTTCAGATTGCTTCATGGTTCATGCATAATGATTGATTTCATTAGTTCATATCTTATTCATCACTTTATCAAGTTGGAAAAACAGGTGTTCAAGTTGAACATCCCTTCTACTAAAATGATGAATTACAACTAGTTTCTTTGGTTTGCATGCAAGTAGTTTCTTATTGTGATTTTGAGTATTGAGATGAATAAATTATGATGAAATAATTTATGTGTCTCTTAAGTTAAGAGCTTCTTTCATTAACAATTTATCTATCTTAAGTTCTTGATTTTAATCTCTGATTCATTAAGTGATAGTTGAGGCAAAGGTGGACTTCTTGAGTCAAGAACCATCTCAATATTTTTCCTCTACTTTGAACAAGTTGAATTAGAGTTGTAGGATGTATTGCTTTTGAATAAATTATCTTTCAAGGTTTGATAATATCTGATCTTCACATATAGTGAATTTGCCTCAAAGCATAAACAACCCGGATTGATAATAAATAATTGTGTTAGTTTAGGTACATAAATTAGCTCAACATTTTGGCGCCGTTGCCGGGGAGGCAAATATCAGCATAGTCAATAGAAAGATAAAAAAACAAAAACAGTAGTTACACTTTTTAGTTATGTTTCTTTATGCCTAGATATAGA
Organism: Pinus albicaulis; assembly: GCA_034641835.2. NCBI lineage: Eukaryota > Viridiplantae > Streptophyta > Pinopsida > Pinales > Pinaceae > Pinus > Pinus albicaulis. The sequence continues at coordinate 197,048 of JAXQQM020088732.1, forward strand.
GATCCTCAAGGTAGATTTATTAAAAACCCCCCACAAATAGAGATAGGATCATCAAACACCCCAGTTACTGGTAATCCAATAATTGAGGAATTGGCAGAAAAACAAAGAAGTGGACAAAGATTAACTTTGATTGAGAGGCAAACTTTGTTAGCTTGGGAAGCAAAGCAAAAACAATTTTCAAATTCTGGAAAACAAAATGAAATTATCAAAGGAAAACAATCTGTCTTTCCATCCATAAATCCTCCTATCTTCCAAACACCACTTAAAATTGAAACAAATCAACCAATGGCAGAAGAGGGACATGGATATGTTATTCTCACTCCTGAACAACGAGCTGCATATGAAAGACAACAAATGGAATGGAGAAGAAAGAGAGAGGAGGAGGCAAAACAAGAAAATGATAGAAAAATAGAAAATGATCGGAAAAGACAAGAAGATGGTAATGATCAAGAGACTACCTTTGGCTTTCCAATAATAGACACAAGTGCAATATTAGGAGAAGAAGTGAAAATGAAAAATATTCCACCTTCTGTATTGCCAAATTTTTATGGAATGTCCACGGAAGATCATGATGCATTTATGTTTGAATTTGATATTCTATGTAGAACATATGGATACACTGATGACATTCATAAACTTCGTCTTTTCCCTGCAACATTAAAAGCAGCAACTTTGAAATGGTTTATGGGTTTAGGAGAACAAACAATAGCTTATTGGGATGATATGAGATCAGTCTTCCTTAAAAAATATCAAGCTTATTGTAGATCTAGAGATTCAAAGGAAGATATTTTCAGAATGACACAACAAGAAGATGAAAGTTTAGAAGAATATTTGGAAAGATTTTTATATAATCTACATAAATCTAAACAACACTCTCTAAATCAAGAAACCATTCGAACAATCTTTCTCAAGGGTATAAGGGATGAATACCTTGACATCTTGAATGTGATGGGTAAAGGAGACATTTCAAACCTACCATTCGAAGAAATTGTTGACTTATGTCAAAAATATTCTAGAGGAAGAGCAAAAACAGTAAGAAGAGAAGTAAGTTCAAAAGCAGCAAAGTCAGCTGCAGGAGGGATAACAAGAGCTGAAATAGGAAGCTTATTGGAGAATTTCAAAACAGATCTCTTGAGTACATTAGGGACACAAGTAGATGTGCTAAAGGCAAATAAGAAGAAAGAAGAACAAGAACAAGCTCTAGCAATCTTTTGTCCCAAATGTAGAAAGAAACATCCATTGAGAGAATGTCCTTTGGATAGTGTGCAGAGTGTTCAGGTTTGTGGTCTTTGTACAGAAAATCATTCCACAGAAAATTGTCTAAGATTGAAAGAATTACAAATGAATTCAATGGAAGAAGTGCCAGGAATAGAAGGTTTTTATTATGTAGCACCACGAAGACCATGACAACCTAGGATGCCTCAACAAAATCAACAACAATTCCCTCAACAAAATTACCTTTATCCACCTCAAAATCCTTGGACCCCTCCAATGCCATGGCAAGCTTGGCCTCCACAACAATATCCACAACAACCTGCACAAGGTTGGAGAGGATATGGTTATGGAAATCAGCCACCTCAACAATATCAACAACAATACCAGCAACAATACCAACAACCATTTACATATCCACAATATCCTCAATCCATACCATTTCAACAACAACATTCTGCATATCCACAAACCATCCCGTTTCCACAGCAGAATCCTCCACCATTGTTGACCCAACCACAACAGTTACAGCTACCCACAAATCAACCCAGACCAACTCAATTACCAGCCCAACCAATTGCAAATCCGAATAATAAGGTGGACAAAGCTGCATACATTGTAGAGGAAGCAACATGTTTTCCCACATATTCAATTCTTCCTCTTAATGAAGTCCATCTAAGGTCTGGAAAAGTGCTTAAAAAGGATTCTCCTCCAATTATAGAAGAACCAATTGAACAAGGAGAATCACCAGAAACATCACAAACTAAGATAGAAATTCAGAAAGGAACAAACATTACAACACAAACACCACCTTATCCAGAAAGGTTAGTGGAACAACAAAAAGAAATAACCCTTCCTGAATTTGATATTTTAGATGAGTTAAAAAATGCTTATGTAAAAATTCCTTTGTTGAAGGCAATTAAAGAAATACCAATATATGCTAAAACAATAAAGGAATTGTGCATTAAGAAATTACAGAAAAAGAAGAAGGATCCTACTACAATCCAAGTCATTGGTAAACTAGCAAGTCTCATGTCTACACAAACCATGGTAGAAAAATATATTGATCCTGGTATCCCTATGGTTACTATATCAATAAATAATTTCTCAGTACCAAACACATTAATAGACTTGGGAGCAGCTATAAATGTAATGACGATGGAGACAATGAAAACTTTGCATTTGAACAACATTAGATCAACTTCTACAATCTTAGAACTAGCAGATAGATCTAAAGTTGTTCCTGAAGGAATATTGGAAGATATCATAGTCTCTTTGGATTCATGGGAGTATCCTGTTGACTTCCTTATCTTGCAACCAAAAACAAATTTGGGAGGACATCCTCTAATCTTAGGCAGACCATGGTTAGCTACCGTCGATGCCTTCATAGGATGCAGATCAGGAAGCATGATTATTTCACATGGAGATGAAAGGAAACACATTGCTCTTTATTCACCTGCACAATCAACTTCTTTAGAATCAGTACTTGAAGCTCAAGAAACATAGCAAACTAAATCAGTTTTAAGTATAAATCAATTCTTTGATTTAATAGAAGAAGAAGAGAATGAAGACTTAATGGATCTTTTCATTTCCGAACCAAGTATTTCAGAGCAGCTTAGAGAAGTCCAATATGAAGCTGCAAGTAACCTTTTGAATCAATGATTTCAGGAAACTTTTACTGTTCAAACTTTGCGGAAATATTTTATAGACATTTTCCCTGTAAACACAATCTCCAATCCAACAATAAAAACAATTGAGGTAAATCCTGGAAAACATTTAAACATCGGAAACCAGTTGCAATCAGCACAAGAGCAAGAGGTAATTGCATTATTACAGAAATATTCAAAAGCTTTTTCTTGGGATTATACTGACATGCAAGGAATCCATCCTAGCACATGTGTCCACCACATCTATACAGATGATCAACTTAAACCTGTCAGACAACCTCAAAGACGAATGAATCCTATGATGAAAGAAATAGTGAAAGAGGAACTGCAAAAACTGTTAATGTTGGATTCATCTATCCTATTTCAGATAGTCAATGGGTTTCTCCACTAGTTATTGTACCAAATAAAAATGGAAAGTGGAGGGTATGTGTAGACTATCGGGAATTAAACAAAGCTACATTAAAAGATCATTTTCCTCTACCATTCATTGACCAGGTGTTAGACTCTTTGGCTGGAAAGAAATTCTTCTCTTTCTTGGATGGGTTTAGCGGGTAGAACCAGATTAGAATAGCAACAGAAGACCAAGACAAGACAACATTCACTTGCCCATGGGGAACCTATGCATATAATGTTTTGCCATTTGGTTTATGTAATGCACCTGCAACTTTTCAACGAGCAGTACTTGCAATCTTTGTTGATCTAATTCATGAATGTGTAGAGGTTTATATGGATGACTTCACAGTTTATGGAAATACATATAATGATTGCCTAAATAATCTTGAGAAAGTTCTAAAACGATGCATTGAAACAAATTTGTCATTAAGCAATGAAAAATGCTATATGATGTTAACAGAAGGAATAGTTCTGGGACACCATATTTCTGCTTCAGGAATTAAAGTGGATCCAGCAAAAATTCAAGTCCTAGTAAACTTAATGCCTCCTACAACACAGAAAGAGGTAAGAAGTTTCTTAGGCTATGCAGGTTATTATAGACGATTCATTGAAAACTTCAGTAAAATAGCCCAACCTCTGTTTAAACTATTAGCAAAAGATATTGAATTTCACTGGACAAATGACTGTCAAAATGCATTTCAAATTCTGAAAGAGAAATTATCAGTTGCACCCATTCTCCGTGGGCCAAACTTGTCTTTTCCATTTCATATATCAACTGATGCATCTGATACTGCGATAGGTGCCTCTCTTGGACAGAAAGAGAACTTGTTCAATTATGCAATATACTGTATAAGCAAGAATCTAACACCTGCAGAATTGAACTATACAGTCACAGAGAAAGAAATGTTAGCCGTTATACATGCAGTAAACAAATTCAGACACTATATAACAGGATATCAAGTTTTCATTCATACAGATCATTCAGCAATAAAATACTTGATGAATAAACCCATAACCAATGGAAGAATAACAAGATGGTTACTGTTATTGCAAGAATTTAATATCACAATACAAGACCGGCCAGGCAAGGAAAATCAAGTGGCTGACTTTCTGTCCCGCATACATTCACCCAATGATCCAAATCCGGTTGTAGATAACTTTCCCGATGAACACCTGTTTGCCATCACAGTAAAAACACCATGGTTTGTAGACATTGCAAACTATTTATCTTCTGGAAAGTTTCCAACTCAATTCACTAAAAAGCAAAGACACAAAATTGTTAGAGAAAGCTCTAGGTATAGTTGGGTAAATGGTGATTTATTTTATACTGGTTCAGATTTGATAATTAGAAAATGTGTGCGAGAAGATGAAATATTAGACATTCTAAGAGCATGTCACGATGAACCATGTGGTGGCCATTTTGTAGATAAACGAACAGCATATAAGGTGCTGCAACTAGGCTACTACTGGCCATCCATCTTCAAAGACTCTAAGAAATATGTCAAGCAATGTGACAGTTGCCAGAGAACAGGGAGACCAATCACAAGAGATGAGATGCCGCTGAAGCCACAAGTACTCATAGAACCATTTGAGCAATGGGCACTTGACTTTGTTGGACCCATCAATCCACCATCAAATGGAAAGAAGTACATCTTAGTATGTACAGATTATGTAACCAAGTGGGCAGAGGCTAAAGCAGTGAACAGAGCAACAGAAGATACGGTGGTCACCTTTCTTTTTGAAGAAATCTTTGTCAGATATGGAGTACCTAGACAAATTGTAACAGATCAAGGAACACAATTTACATCAAAGTTGGTACGAGATCTAACAGATAAATACAAGATCAAACATAGGAAATCTACACCATATCATCCTCAAGCAAATGGGCAGGTTGAATCAACAAATAAAGTCCTAGAAAATATCATGACAAAAACAGTACAGCTGAACAGAAAAGATTGGTCTAAAAAATTACAAGATGCACTATGGGCCTATAGAATCACATGGAAGAATACAACTGGTTTTAGTCCATACCAGTTAGTATATGGAAAAGAGGCCTTATTGCCTATAGAGTTTCAAATACAAACATACAGACTAGCAGCTGAACTAGGACTAGACTTGACAGAAGCACAACAGCAGTGGATCATGGAACTGAATCAGTTGGATGAGCATCGTCAACAAGCCATAGAACATACTACATTGGTGCAACAACAAAGAATGAAGTGGCACGACAGATATATCAAAACAAAGACATTTCGCAAGGGAGATTGGGCATTACTTTTTGACTCCAAGTTCAAAGACTTCAAAGCAAATTTCAAAACACACTGGCTAGGCCCATATGAAATTGACGAAATCTTCGACAATGGAGCAGTCAAAATCAAGACAATCGACCAGGACTCTACCTCCTTTATAGTGAATGGACATAGGCTCAAAGTTTATGATAGGCCTATCAGTAAAGAAGCATTTATGAAACAACTGATAGAAGATACAGAACTGGAAGTCATGGCACACCAAGCTCAGCCATCTTCCAGTCCTGTAGTTGAATAAAAAAAAACACATAAAAAATAAATAAAAAAATAATTAAAAAAATAATAAAAAAAAAATAAAAAAAATAATAATAAAAAATAATTTGTTTGCTAGTGAAAACTAGGTAACTGGCACTCAGCAAAAACGAATTCATAGGGGAAAACCAGGGAAACTTGGACTCTATGAATTCCTTTTTCTTGTTCTACTGTTCTCACATAATTTCAATACAGGTACTCTCCACCAACAACTGACTTGAGGACAAGTCACATCTTAAACAAGGGGGAGACTTGCATCAGATCTTTAGCTGGAAAGCTGAAGTATAAAAGGAACTTGCATTGTCAACAGAGGGACCTGAAAGACCTGCTAATGTCGAAACAACATGTGCATATTCTGTAAAAGCAGTGCAGAGGGACCTGAAACAAAGAATCATTACAGAGGGACCTGACTAACAATTCAAGAACCGGAGCATGAAGAACAAGGAGCAGCAATAAATTTTACTTTTTGATCCATCTACAACATCTGATCAATTGATTTCATCACACTTGTACAGACATCATCCAGGGGAGTATATGTATAGTCATTTTGTGCTTGAAAATTCAAATTTTTCTTAGAAATTTTTAGTTTTTGTTAAGTTGAAATTAGTACCTGAGGATATTCATTATCATTTCATATCCTATATTCCCTATACATATCCTATAACCCTTATACATCATATTCCATTTCATTTCCATACATATTCCTTATTTTCATTAACCCCTAAGTGTTTTTCTTTAAGAGCTTAAAAGACCAAACTGGGACAACTTTTCAACCTGCACATACAACTCAAGCATTAGTATGGTGATGATTTTAAACATGACCTAAGATGGTCATTTTAAAATCATAAAGGTGTGCATATAAGACAAAGCAAATAATGCGCTATATCAAACTATATACCATAGTTCAAATGAGGAATGCGCTAAAGTCATTTATATAAAATCCAACGCGCAAAGGATATAAGGTTAATATATATGGTATATGAAACCAACGCGCATATGCTAAAGGTTATGGTATAAACCCCACGCGCATATGGCATAAGGTTAATATATATGGTATCGGGGAGCATAACATATGGTATATGTTATAAGCGAAGGATAAAAGGCGCGTATGGAATGCAAATGTATGAAACGGCCGCGCGCAAACCATATGGCACGACTATAGGTATTGCGGCAGGGTAATGGAATATCATTGCAAATGTATCATTGCAATGCAAAGCACACGACGGTGGTCGTAATCATAAACACTGCAACAATGAATAAAACATTAACCCCAAACAACAACCGGCCAACACACAGGTACGAGCTTAACACGGTGTCATGGCAACTCGTTGTCATTGGACAATATACTGCGCAAGGGTCATGCTTATGAAAACAATGATTCGGCCATCCTCATGACATAGTCGGGCGACTGGTCAAACAGGACGGCCATGTAAACCACGCATTGTAAACACCAATGGACGAGAAGCACAGTACAGCCCTGAAACGGTCATAAACCGACTGAGCTCTTGCGCTGATTAAACCATAATCCTCATTGCCGAATAGCTCAGAGAAATGGTGTTTGAAGCTGCAGCACAGTAAAAAGAAAGGTGAAGTGAGTTTGGGGCGAATTTAAAGAAGGAAATCGTTCTGGGTTTAACGTTCAGAGATAGCAGATTTTCGGGATCCAGTCAGGTAACAGTGAAGTTTATTTACGCTCGGCGACTGTGGGATATGTGTGTGATTGCTTGTCATTAACTGTTAAATCCTTTGCCTTGCCACCAGTTTAATTGACCGAAGTAATATGGATTTGGAGCGCCCGGTTACACTCCACGCGCTCGTTGACAGTCAGGTAACGCTACAAATCCGTGTTATCTCCAGTTGACAGCACTTACGGATATGTTGATAGATTTTGATGCGTTCATCCTGGTATAGAAAGCATTAGTTAAAAAAGCAGCATTTAAAGTCTAGAACTATTGCATGCACAACACATTAACGGGTTTCGGATTGTATGTGGAATGTGGTGCATTAAAAACAGAGAGTTAGTTCGTAAAACAGGGGAGGCAGAGTTCACGTTATAGCGCCGAGAGTTGTTTAAATGCGCGCTGTTGATTGATTAACCATTGTTTCAATTACACACCCTTTGATGCGCGCTGTCAAATGTGGATGCATGATATATTTTTGGTCTCTGTTATGTGCCTGTGCATGTTGATTATTTTCATTTGAATCAGAACAGGGGATCGAATGCCGGATTGTCAAGTGAATTGTTGGTTGCCAAAGGGAGTCGGGTTGTTGAGCCATTTAAAAATGTTGTGTTTATATTTGGTATTTTGAGGCCGAAAATATATATACAGTTTTCAATCTTTCATGCTGAGGCCGAGAATTTTTTTTCACATTTGGTTGAGGCCGAGAGCCTTTTTGCATTTTTGTGGTTTTTATGATGAGTCTACAAGCATATTTTCCAAAATTTTATGCTACAGTCGAATGCCTTTTTGCAAATGTTTTTTCTTAGGCCGAGAGCATTTTGGAAATTTTGGTTTTGATGATGAGGCCGAGAGCACTCTTCAGTTTTTTTGTTTTTGTTTTATATACACAGTAAATCATGTTTTTTTTGGCGATGAGTAAACATGGTTATTGCTGCATGTGTATTTAATTTAAAAAAAAAACAGAGACCAGTATATTAACAGAAGAGATATACAGGTGTTGTTTGCATTAAACAGGGGATTCAAACAGTGCTTTTGCAAGGGAATATAACAGAGGTTAAAAAAGGGCAGAGTTGAGTTGAGTCAGAGGAGGAAGGTAAGCTTCTTTGCTTCCTGAATTTCATTTTAAAAAGACGATAGTCATAAATTTTTATTGTTAAAATGAAGTTAGTAACAGCAGAGGCCTACATTGATTGGTTTTCAGAAACAATGTCAGATAGAGTAGAGCCAAAATTTCAGATAGAGAGCTAGGGGAAGGAAACTATAGAAAAACTTTACCAAGCAGGGATGATAAGCTTTTTACAAAAATTTGATGGCCACTCTGAACAGATAACCAGGGATTTTATAAATAACTTCAGTCAAGACCAGACACGGGTAGGAGATGTCATTATTCCTATAACCCAGGAATATCTTTCCCAAGCTTTAGATCTACCCATGATAGGTGAGAAGTATTACAAAGGCCTGCACTTCAAGGAGAAAGCTTGGACTTTCTTTCTTGAGAAAAATCGGAAAGGGACTTTTGATAGAACAAAAGGGATACCCAGGGAATGGTTCAATGAACCATGGGGTGAGTTGGTTTTGGTCATCCAGAAGTTTTTGACTTGTGATAGAGGATATAGCGTTGCCCACTTGTATCATGTCATACTTCTACAGCATATTAAGGGAGAAGATAGGATTAATTTGCCTTACTTCCTATATAGGAGCCTCTTGAGAATGATTGAGACAGTAAAACATGAACAAAGGCCTAAAGCAGGACATATTTACCATCAGGGATTGATCAAAATCCTAGTTGAGTATCAGGTGAGGTCACAGGGCATAGTATGGAGAGAGTTCATGTCTAGAAATCAGTTCATTAAACAGATTAAGGAAGTACAGGATAAAACAGAGCAGGAAAACAAAGGATTGATGAACTCACCCTTTGTTGGGAAAAATACTGAGAGGGGGGGGGGGGTGAATCAGTATTTACTGCATATTCAAAACTTTCACTTTTTCCTGCTTCTAAAATGCATACGCTACTTTCCTGAACCAGACTTGCGTATATACGCGGATACCCTTTACGAAACTCACGTATACACAGATATCTATTTATGTCATTAATTCTTCACTTAAATCATTCCTTCATTTATTCATCAGATATTCAATAAGCAGTAAACATGTGCAGTAAGAACAGAATAAATCATCACACAAAGCATCACACATGAACACCAGGATTTTTAGGTGGAAACCCAAGTCGGGAGAAAACCACCGCTGCAGTTACTCAGCCTTCAATATTTTATTATAGAGAAAACATCTTACAACATATGTGCTGGTGCAGACTCCTACCAGCACGCAGGCACCCACCTGCGCTCGTTTACCAGCCTCTCCTGGAAGGGAGCTCCAACCCCCTGACTCGTTTACCAGCCTCTCCTGGAAGGAAGCTACGACCCCCTGATCTCGTTTACCAGCCTCACCTGGAAGGGAGCTACAACCCCCTGACTGAAGGCTACAACCCTCAGCACCACCTTGGACCACGTTTCATCAATTTTCACACTGGATCCAACCACTTCAATAGAACACAACTTGCAGGCCACAATTCATCATATTTCCAGACTGAACCCTTTCCATACTTTTAAGCACAAACATACATCATCAACAGATACATATCAACACAGATCAGATAGCAGAACAGATCAGATATTTCATACCCCTTGCTTCAGCAAACCCTAGTTTGCATACGCGCTTTTACTTCACTGATGTCGCGTATATACGCACTTCCGTCCACACAAACCAGCGTATACCACAGTGTATATTTATTGCGCATACGCGCTTTCTCTTCGCTGAAGCCGCGTATATACGCGCTTCCTCCGCGGCGAAGTAGCGTATAGATTTTCAATCATTACAGAGCAGCATACTTCATCAGATCATATATTCAGTTCAGATCTACCCTTTTGCTTCAGACAGATGTTCGCCTAGAGGCTCGCCTCATCACAGATCTAAGCCTTCCATAATCAGATCTAACAAATACAAGAGCAATTCAGATCTAGATCCCCTTCTTCATCATTGGTGCATCATACAATCAGATTTATCATTCAAGTGTAACCCTTTCCATTCAGATATACTTCAGAGAGAAGTATTCATTCAAGCTCAGACATCTTGCACCCACATACATACTTTGCACAATGAATTTCTTCTCCTTATATAGGTTTTCCTTTTTCAATACCATGAGCCCCTTTTTCAATACCATGGGCCAAAACAATACCATGAGCCCAAAACTACCTGGACGGGGTCAATTAGGCGGATCATTACCCAATACAATGGGTCAATACCATGGTGGTTACCCTTGGTTTTGCACCTTTTGAGCGCTTTAGCCCATACGCGACTTGGCACGTTATTTTCCGCGTGCATACGCGACTTCCCCTAGGCCAATCCGCGTATACAAAGAGACATACTCTTTTCATCATAATTTGAGCACATTCTGAATTCCTTTCTTCATTGCCTTCTGTACATACTGTAGAAACATCATATTTTCTTCATCGGGAACACATTCTCTTAAGCACAACTTCATCAAGTAAGTTTTCATCATCTTCATCAAGTGGGTTGCCTTTCAAGGACAACACTCAACAACATATCACATCAGATTTACATCATTTACCAAGTCCATCAAGTCAAGCATAACTTCATCAGGTGGATTGCCATCAAGGGCAACACATGTCAACAGTCACATGTCTTCATCTTCATTCAGTGGGTTGCCATCAAGGACAACACTCTGCATCATATTTCCAACAATCTCCCCCTTTGGACTTGATGGCAACCACGATGGTGTTTGGTTACCACAGCAGATAGATACCATGTCACTCTCCCAAAAATGTCACTCTCCCAAATATTGGACATCATTATCTTCTCTTCATTCAAACACCATGTCACTCTCCCCCTTTGACATCAAGGGCAAAGGGCGGATCAAAAACCAACACTCTCCTCCTTATGTGGAAGAAACATTCTGCAGATCTGATATGTGTTGAAGTGGCCAAGCTCCCCCTGAGTTCATGCTGAATCTTCAAACATATTTGTCAATGAAGTACATGACTCTATGAACTTCCTATCACCAAAGACTCATACTTACATCCAATATCCAACCAAGTGGATTTACATATAAGACTCAAGTACCCAACCAAGTGGGTTTACAAAATTTGACTCAGCTACCCAACCAAGTGGGTTTACAAAAATGACAAGTCCTTACATGATTGAATATTACAATTTTTACATCATGGGTCTCAACAAGACCTTTTCACCAAAATATAAATATGACCATTTATGACCAACACCAGAAAGTCCTCAAGAAAGAGAACATATTTCAGAACCATAATAATGCCAACACTGCATTATACTCAGCAAATCTAATGCTCCCCTTGAATCTGTGCAACCAAGCAATCTTTCCAAATGACTAAGGCTCCCCCTTAGTTTGTGCATCCTGAAAACTTCCACCAACAAATCATCAAGGCATCTTCATCAAAACATTAGAAACAGAATTATGAGAACTGAAATACCACCATAGATACCAAACAGCACAGCAGCTATGCTGAAGAGAGCTGGACCAACCAAAAATTGTCAGCAACCAACCATACGCGGTTTTCTGTGCAGGAACTCGCGTATATACGCGACTGTGTTTCAGGAAACCCGCGTTTTACTGCCACATTCTAAAAATTATGCAGATTTGTTCTTTTGACTGGCAGAGAACACTCCCAGCTTCTGTCTTAGATATTCGAACACTTCCCTGGGCAGAGGTTTGGTAAAGATATCAGCAACTTGTTCTTTGGAGGGAACATACTCCAACTTCACCTTTTGTTCAAGTACTTGTTCACGTAAGAAATGATACTTGATGGGAATGTGCTTGGTCTTCGAATGCATAACAGGATTCTTTGAGATACTGATGGCACTTGTATTATCACACATAATGGAGATAGGAGTTGCACAATTGATTTGAAAATCTTGCAAAGTTTGCATCATCCATAGGAGTTGAGTGCAACAAGATGCGGCAGCTACATACTCTGCTTCAGCTGTTGATAAGGCAATAGAATTTTGCTTCTTGCTGAACCAAGATACTAACCGGGGTCCCATATAGAATGCACCACCACTAGTGCTTTTTCGGTCATCAACACTTCCAGCGCAATCTGCATCATTGTAAGCATGAAGAGTAAGATCAACATTCTTTGGATACCATAGACCATAGTCTTGAGTTCCTTGTAGATATTTGAAAATTCTTTTCACAGCCTGAAGGTGAGACTCTTTTGGATTGGCTTGGAATCGTCCAACAATCCCAACTGCATGCATAGTGTCTGGTCTAGTCCCAGTGAGATAAAGTAGACTTCCTATCATTGATCTGTAATCTGGTTGATTCACCGTGGGAGAATCATCATGAGAACTGAGATTGCATCCGGTTATCATTGGAGTGCTTACAGGTTTGCATTCTTCCATGCCATAATTCTTCAGAATTTTCTTAAGATATTTTTCTTGTGATAGGAATATACCATCTGTAGATTGATGCACTTGTAAGCCAAGAAAGAAAGTTAGTTCCCCAAGTAAAGACATTTCAAATTCTTGCTGCATGACAGAAGCAAATTTCTGACTCATAGATTCTTCGTTACTCCAAAAAATGATATCATCAACATATACAACCACAATCAATAGTTTATCATTTTCAACTTTTGTGTATAAGTTGCTATCAGCAGACCCCTTTGAAAATCCTTGTTGATGAAGATATTTGTCAAGATGATAGTACCAAGCCCTTGGAGCTTGTTTGAGACCATATAGCGCCTTTTTAAGTCTACAAACAAGATTTGCATCATTTCCCAAAATGAATCCTTCTGGTTGCTCTATATATACTTCTTCTTCTAGATCACCATTAAGAAAAGCAGAGTTGACATCCATTTGATAAACTTTGATTTGTTGATAACTTGAAAAAGCAAGGAACATTCTGATGGCTTCAAGTCTAGCTACAGGAGCAAAAGTTTCTTCAAAGTCTGTACCTTCTTGTTGAGTATACCCTTTACAAACCAGTCTAGCTTTGTTTCTTACAACATCCCCATTCTCATTTAACTTGTTCTTGAAAATCCATTTAGTTCCAATGACATTTTTATCATGAGGTCTTGGAACCAAATCCCAAGTGTCGTTCTTCTCAATTTGAACAAGTTCTTCATCCATGGCTTGCCTCCAACATTCATATTTTCTAGCTTCATTGACATTGTGTGGTTCAATTGTGGATAGAAGTGCCAAATGATTAGAAGATCCCGTAAGAGTTCTCCTTGTTCGTACACCAGATTCCTTGTCACCCAAAATTTGAGATTCAGAATGATTCTTTTGAACATATCTGGATGGAGCTTTTTCAGACAGATCATCTTCAGGTTCTTCATTGGATCCACTGTCTACATCATTGCTATCTGATGTAGAAGGCCATATGTCGCTATCATCTTCATTTGTTGTTTGTTATTCTTCTTTAGGAGCTGCAGGAGACTCATCAATAACAACATCAATACATTCAACAACCTTTCGAAGCCTTTTATTGTAACATGTGAAAGCTTTGCTTGATGATGAGTAACCAAGAAATATCCCTTCATCTGATCTCGGTTCAAACTTGCCAAGCTTTTCATCATTATTTTTGATAAAGCATTTACTTCCAAAAACCTTAAAATGCTTCACAGTGGGAGAATTACCATACCAGAGTTCATATGGAGTTTTGTCACTATTTACCCGAACATGAGCTTTATTGAGAATGTTAAATGCCGTATGAGCTGCTTCACTCCAGAACATGTCAGGAACATCAGAATCAACAAGCATAGCTCTAGCCATTTGAACAATTGTTCTATTCATTCTTTCTGCTACACCATTTTGTTGAGGAGTGCCTGCTACAGAGAACTGTCGTTTAATGCCGTGTTGTTCACAAAATTCAAAGAATTCATTTGATGAATATTCTCCTCCTCGATCAGATCTAAGACACTTGATTTTTAGATCTGATTCATTTTCCGCCAAAGCTTTGAAGCTCTGAAATTTTTCAAGTGCTTGATCTTTGTGTTTAATGAACCCGATCCAACACATTCTAGAGTAGTCATCAATAAATAAGATATAGTATTCTTCCCCACGTAATGAATTTTTCCTCATAGGTCCACAGATATCAGTGTGAATGAGTTCAAGAGGCTTACTTGATGATCCTTCTTTGGCATTAAATCGTACTATGGTCTGCTTACCGAATTGACAAGATTTTCATATGGTACTTTACGGAAGATTGACCTTGGGAAGATCACGAACAGCTTGAAGTCTGCTTGCTTTGTTGATTTGAGAGAAACTCAGATGCCCCAGCCTTCTATGCCATAGCCAATTTTCTGAAGACTTGCTTAAGTAACATTGATCTATGCCGTTTAGTACATACATGTTGCTTGGATTTCTTTTTCCTTTGATAATGATTTTACCTGTATCAAGATCACGAACCATACATTCTTTGGAACTGAAGACCACTTCTGCTCCTTGATCACACATTTGACTAACACTTAACAGGTTATGCCTTAATCCATCCACATACATGACATCTTTAGCCTTCACTTTTTCTTATAGAAATACTGACCCTTTTCCTTTAATTACAGCAGGAGTATCATTTCCAAATGTAGCTTTCTTTTCCTTTTCTAGAGCATTATAAGTATGAAGTTTGCTTTTGTCACCTGTCATGTGTCTTGAGCACCCACTATCGATGTACCATTGATTTTCTTCACCTTCTGCAAATAATGATATCCCACAATTTTCAACCGGCGGTTCTTTCTTCTTCCACACTTTAGAGCTTGAGGGAACATGTTCTTTAGGCTGGATCTTGTTCCTGCATTCAGATTCTTCATGGCCAAAGTTATTGCAATAAGTACATTCGACTTCACTTTGAAGAGGAGAAAAAATGTTATAGGTATTCTTCTTTGGTTCAGTATCCAACCTTTTCTTTCTTGCTTCTCTTGTCATGATGGTTTTATATGCCACACATTGAATAGCTTTATGACCAAAATTGTGACAAGTGAAACATTGCCCATTGAAGTAGAAATTTCTGCGATCATGGAATCTTCTATTTGATTTTACTTGTTGGTTGTAGTGTCTTTGAAAGCTATCCCTGTTAGTGTTCCTTGAATTGAGATGGTCCTGCTTTCCCTGTAGAGATCCTCTATTCCCTTGCTGAGTGGTTGAATGTAGTAAACCACCTGTAACTGCTTTTAGATAGTTTGGTGTTGAAGTTTGAGAAGATTCTCCGGTATATCCCAGACCTGTCTTTATAAGAGGAGAACGTTGTACCTTGATAATCTCATCTAAGGTTTCAGATCCTTTAGAAAATCTAAGATTCAAGGTCTTTGCTTTCTCTACTTCTTTTCTTTGAATTACCACTTCACATTCTAGCTTTTCAATATGTTTCTTTGCTTCTTCAAGCTGCTTTTCAACAGTCTCTTTGATCACCTTTTGTTCTTCTAAGAGAATTTTGCAATCTTCTAAGCGAAGTTTGAGTTGATTATTTTCTTCAAGAAAATCATTTTCCTCTAGAGCATCCATAAACATATCATTTTCTTCCTTTTGTTCAAAGGCCATGAGAAGTCTAAGATCTTCTTCACAATCTTCCTCACTATTAGATGACCCATCACTATCTTCATTAGTATAGTAATTTTTCTTAGAGCTAGATCTGTTCTTATTCCTTCTAACAACTTCTTTTCCTTTATAAGGACATTTTGCAGCATAATGACCAACTTTTCCACACTCAAAACATTTGAAGGGAAGCTTACCTTTGAATCTTCCAGTTCCTAGTTAGAGTTTTCTTACGAAATTTGCTTCTTCTTCATCGGAAATATAGCTGGATTCTTTGACAACTTCCTTTTCCTTTCCTTTTGTAGAAGCCTTAAACGCAGCTTCTCTTACTTGAGAAGGACCTCCTTGTCTCATTTCAAAAGCAGTCAGAGTCCCATGTAATTGAACAATAGTAAGAGTTTGCAGATCTTGCCTTTCTTCAATAGCAGAGACTTTAGAGTCAAATTTTGGAGTCAAGGATCTTAAGACTTTTTCAACTAGAGTAGTATCAGTTTTAGTTTCACCCAAATTTCTCATTCGATTGACAACATCATCTAGACGAAGGAAGAAACTGGCAACACTTTCATCACTATGCATCTTCAAATTTTCGTATTCAATTCTAAGAGTTTGGAGTTTTGCATTTTTTACCTTTGTATCTCCTTCATAGCTCAGAATGATTTTGTCCCATATATCTTTTGCTGAATGTAGCTACATCACTTTAGCAAATTCTGATTCAGACATGCTTCCCAGCAAAACATTTACTGCTTTGGCATTGGTTTCATACTTCTTTCTTTCTGCTGCATCAGTAGGAATACTTGCCGGGTATTGATAACCTTCTTCCACGATTTCCCATACATCTGCACCAAGACTTTGCAGAAATGCTTTTGTACGTACCTTCCAGAATATCAGATTGCTTCCATTGAATATAGGTGGCTTTATAGACATTATTCCTTCTTGACTTCCCATTGCGACGGATCTCCTTTAAGCGATCAAGCTTCTCCACAAGGACCTGCTCTGATACCAATTGTTGGGAAAAATGCTGAGAGGGGGGGGTGAATCAGTATTTACTGCATAATCAAATCTTTTTACTTTTTCATTCCTTAAAACCCATACGCTACTTTCCTTCAGTAAACTAGCGTATATACGCGGATCCCCTTTATGAAACTAGCGTATACACAGAGATCTAGATCTGTCATTAAATCTTCACTTATATTATTCCATCATTCATTCATCAGATTTTCAATAAACAGTAAACATGTGCAGTAAGAACAGAATAAACCATCACACAAAGCATCACACATGAACACCGGGATTTTTAGGTGGAAACCCAAATCGGGAGAAAACCACCGCTGCAGTTGCTCAGCCTTCAATATTTTATTATAGAGAAAACATATTACAACATATGTGCTGGCGCAGACTTGACCAGCACGCAGGCACCCACCTGCGCTCGTTTACCAGCCTCTCCTGGAAGGGAGCTCCAACCCCCTGACTCGTTTACCGGCCTCTCCTGGAAGGGAGCTACGACCCCCCGATCTCGTTTACCAGCCTCACCTGGAAGGGAGCTACAACCCCCTGACTGAAGGCTACAACCCTCAGCACCACCTTGGACCACGTTTCATCAATTTTCACACTGGATCCAACAACTTCAATAGAACACAACTTGCAGGCCACAATTCATCATAGACCGAACCCTTTCCATGCTTTTAAGCACAAACATACATCATCAACAGATACATATCAACACAGATCAGATAGCAGAAACACAGCAGAACAGATCAGATATTTCATACCCCTTGCTTCAGCAAACCCTAGTTTGCATACGCGCTTTTACTTCACTTATGTCGCGTATATACGCGCTTCCATCCACACAAACCAGCGTATACCTCAGTGTATATTTTATTGCGCATACGCGCTTTCTCTTCGCTGAAGCCGCGTATATACGCGCTTCCTCTGCGGCGAAGTAGCGTATAGATCTTCAATCATTACAGAGCAGCATACTTCATCAGATCAGATATTCAGTTCAGATCTACCCTTTTGCTTCAGACAGATGTTCGCCTAGATGCTCGCCTCATCACAGATCTAAGCCTTCCATAATCAGATCTAGCAAATACAAGAGCAATTCAGATCTAAATCCCCTTCTTCATCATTGGTGCATCATACATTCAGATTTATCATTCAAGTGTAACCCTTTCCATTCAGATATACTTCAGAGAGAAGTATTCATTCAAGCTCAGACATCTTGCACCCACACATATGATTTGCACAATGAATTTCTTCTCCTTATATAGGTTTATCCTTTTTCAATACCATGGGCCCCTTTTTCAATACCACGAGCCAAACCAATACCACGAGCCCAAAACTACCTGGACGGGGTCATTTAGGCGGATCATTACCCAATACAATGGGTCAGTACCATGGTGGTTACCCTTAGTTTTGCAATTTTTGAGCGCTTTATCCCATACGCGACTTGGCATGTTCTTTTCCGCGTGCATACGCGACTTCCCCTAGGCCAATCTGCGTATACCAAGAGACATACTCTTTTTCATCATACTTTGAGTACATTCTGAAATCCTTTCTTCATAGCCTTCTGTACACACTGTAGAAACAAAATATTTTCTTCATCAGGAACACATTCTCTTAAGCACAACTTCATCAAGTAAGTTTTCATCATCTTCATCAAGTGGGTTGCCTTTCAAGGACAACACTCAACAACATATCACATCAGATTTACATCATTTACCAAGTCCATCAAGTCAAGCATAACTTCATCAGGTGGATTGCCATCAAGGACAACACATGTCAACAATCACATGTCTTCATCTTCATTCAGTGGGTTGCCATCAAGGAAAACACTCTGCATCATATTTCCAACACCCTTGTATCCCAGAACAAGAGCTAAACAGCAGAATAACATGGCCATGCAGGAAAATGAAACATCTGTTATGTCTATTCCTAAAAGATTTACAAATAAAAGTCCCATTAACTTAGACAAGGAAGAAGAAACATATTTCCCAAGACAACAAGAAGAAAATGACATTGAGCAAGAAGTATTTGAGAGGGATTCTTCATATAATGATGCAGCAGCAGCATCACTAATGAAAACAACACAAGATTTTGAAAAAGAAATCAATGTTGGAAGAATCGGGGACTTAACTGACCAATTGGAAATTAGAAAAATTGTGGAGAAACAATTAAAAGAGGAAAACAAGGCAAATAAGAAAAATAATGCTAAATTGGTTAAGGCAAATGAAAAATTAAAAGAAGAATTGGGGAGACTGAAACGGAAAAATAATCTACTTTCTAAGCAAGCATTTAAGTGGTTAAAGGAAAAGAATATGTGGCAAACAAAGTATGAAAAACAGAAGGTCAAGGCAGCTTTGTTCAGGGAAAGACATGACACAGGTTTGGATTATTTGGCCAGGGCAGCACAACAGGAAGCATCTACAGGTACAGCATCTACTACAAAGAGAAGAAGGTCAAAGAGGAATAGACAAGCATGGGGACATGCTTGATGATAAGCAAGGGAGAGATGTTGGGCCTTAGTTTTGATCTTATTTTTGCTCAAAGAAACTTACTAATCCATCTATTTCCCATCAATTTTCCCTTCATTTATTCCATTTTGATGTATATTTGATATCCATTCAGGTATTTAATTTTAATTTTTCAATTTCTAAAGTTTTTATGAAAGTTTGGTTTTTAGAGCAAAATTGGCAGATTCAGAAATTCCCGTAATAGCTCTATGGTTGATGTGGTTGCAGGACACTTGGGCACGAATTGAATGCATGGATGGACAGCTTGGCAACTAGGATTAAGCCAGCTATGCTTAGTTCGAACAAAACAAGCTTTATTAGGCCCATTTGGTGCTAGTCAATCATGACTAGTCATTCAGAAATCCCATAGAAATAGGGCAGTTTTGAGATTCTATGGGATTGGTCATATTTCTTGGGATAAGAGTAATGAATTCGACTTAGATAGGTGGATGAGAGTAGATGGGTTTTTTTGAGTGAATATAGATCAGTTTGTTTCATGAGACTTCTTATTTAAAGCCAAAACTTTGATGGCTTATGTATTATGAACTTAATATACTTTTATGTGGTGACACCTTTGGATTAAGGAGCTAATTTGAAGACTTATGTTATTATTATTTTGCTGTTCAATGCTATGGATGTGTAACTAAAGTTAAGCTTCTGAGATCACTTATCAAGTGTGCAAGGCAAGGGTGGAAGGGCCCCCATTCCAAGCTAAGTACACTTTCTTGTTAACTAGTTTTATTTCCTTGTAATCTGATGATTGTAGAACTGGTTTTTCAAAGCTTTATTTCAGATTGCTTCATGGTTCATGCATAACGATTGATTTCATTAGTTCATAGCTTATTCATCACTTTATCAAGTTGGAAAAATAGGTGTTCAAGTTGAACATCCCTTGTACTAAAATGATGAATTACAACTAGTTTCTTTGGTTTGCATGCAAGTAGTTTCTTATTGTGATTTTGAGTATTGAGATGAATAAATTATGATGAAATACTTTATGTGTCTCTTAAGTTAAGAGCTTCTTTCATTAACAATTTATCCATCTTAAGTTCTTGATTTTAATCTCTGATTCATTAAGTGATAGTTGAGGCAAAGGTGGACTTCTTGAGTCAAGAACCATCTCAATATTTTTCCTCTACTTTGAACAAGTTGAATTAGAGTTGTAGGATGTATTGCTTTTGAATAAATTATCTTTCAAGGTTTGATTATATCAGATCTTCACATATAGTGAACTTTCCTCAAAGCATAAACAACCCGGATTGATAATAAATAATTGTGTTAGTTTAGGTACATAAATTAGCTCAACAATATCCCAGAACTACATCAAGTCTTGAGAAATAGGTGGGAAATCTGAAGAAACCCTATTCAAATCCTGTCAGAATATAACAACCTAAAACAGGAAAATGGGGAAAGTGTCCAGGCTTACTGCACTAGGTTCAATAGTGTATATAACTCCCTCCCACCTCATTTCAAACCCCCACTTGGTTTAGCCTTGGAAAAATTCCCCGAGGGTTTCGATCCGGACATGACATATCATCTGAGAGACAAATATCCCCCTACCTTAGAGGAAATGCAACAAATAGCCATAAAAGCAGATGCCAACTTAGCAGAAAAAAGGGCTAGGACTAGATCAGAAAGAAAGGTCACATATAAAGACGAGGTTTCCACTTCATCACCTTCCCTAGATCCTAGAATAGATGATTTAGTCAAAAACATGGCCAAAATGTGGGAAAGGATAAATGAAAAGGCTCCTGTTAGGGACAACCAGCCAAACCCTCCAAATAGAAACTGAAACCAAAACTTTAGGAGGGAACAACCCCAAAACAGACCAAGAGAAAATGACCAACAAATCAGGCCACCATTCAATGAAAACTATGTGGAAGAAGATGACAGGGATACAGAAACTCTTGATGAACATCATTTAAACCTCATAGGATCTGATAATGAGAGTGAGGTGTACCTCACAGAAGAAGAACAAGCATTCTTTTCTCCTAATCAAGATGAGACCAACTATGAAGATCTCGATGACCCTGCCATAGATTTTCAAAATGCCATAATAGAAGCTCACCGAAAATATTACCTTAGAAGCAAAAGAAACCAAGATAATTCCAAAAAAGGTAACTCAGATACTGCTAAAACCCCTGATACCATCCTCAAGAAAGCAGTAAGACATGACAAAATCAAGGTTGAGAAGACTGACCAAAGCAAAGCTAAAGTTACCCAAACTAGTCCTCTCTCAGATACTCCTGGTACTTCTACAAAAGTCACCGAAACAACTATGGCAAACAAAATCCCAAAACAAGGTCAACAAACTCAGAACATAGAGAAGGTCGTGGCTGAAAAAACTGAAACAAACATATCTAAACTTCAGCTGCCTTTCAGCTTTGAAGGCGAAATCACCAAGATCAAGATCACCATGCCTCTTACTGAACTCATTGCCCAAAACTCTTATAAATCCCAAGTACTAAAAGTCCTAAATCTAGGGAATGACGCAAACACTGTTAATCTGGCTGATGACACGCCTGAAGTGTTGTTTGGTCCGAAGATAGAGGGAAAATTCCAAGAAGGAACTACTCTTCCATTTTACATCAGCCTAAACATCCACGATCAAATCCTCCACGATGCCATGCTAGACTCCGGTGCCTCGCATAATCTTATGCCGAAGGTAGTAATGGAAAGACTAGGCCTAGAAATCACAAGACCATACAAAGACTTGTATTCATTTGATTCGAGTAGAGTCAAATGCTTGGGTTTGATCAAAGACCTTTGTTTTAGTCTGGCTCAAATACCGACAAAACATCTAATCATGGATATAGTAGTGGCAGACATTCCTCCCAAGTACGGGATGCTTCTATCCAGATCTTGGGGAGCCAAACTCCAAGGGAATATCCAACTGGACATCTCATATGCCACCATTCCTGTGTTCGGCCAGACCAGAATACTCTACCGAGAATCACACATGAAATACATGATTAGCAGTCAAGATAGGCCAGATAACATTCCAATGTGTTCCTTGCGTTCCGACCTGAACTCTTTCATTATGCATATTGATGAAAACATGGAGGAAGAGTCAGAAGAAACTGAAATAAAATTTTATCCACCACATCAGTTGTCCCTAGTGCCTTATGATGAACTAGACACTCAAAACTACCATGACCATGAACAGCTGTGTCATGAAGAAAGTAAGCATGTTCCTGCTAAGGTGGGATTAGAGAAAGAAGCACAAACCCTTATGTACTATCAAGCAAATTACTCTAACCTTAGTCAAACACCAGAAATAACCTGCGGAAATTTTTTCCGGGTAAAGGCTTTAGAAGACTTACACATCATAAACCTGTTCGGAAACTGGGAGCAAGGGATTTTAATGTTTCTACCATAACTCAAAGATTTACCATCATATGGATCATCCACTGCAAATGAAGCTTTGACTATAGCCCCAGCAGCTCAAAATCTAGAAAAAATTCCTGATAAACTTCTTATGAGCAAGAATGATAGTTGCAGTCCCAGCATACCTGAGCTACTGAAATTGGCTCATATTCTGTCTTTTCATGAAGAACTTAGAAATGCTAAAATCAGAAATCTCATGTAGAATACCAATTTCTGCAGGAAAAACAAAGAAAAATGTTGCGATACTTCTTCTCCCTCAAAGAATAACTTTGACAAAAGAAAACATAACAATCTGAACCAAATTGAAATAATCAGGAATAAAACAGCTGGTCAAAGAGTCTTTTTCAATTTTAGAAATACTGCTGCATTTCCCTATAATAGAAATTCTGTTTTTTCTACCCAAGACCATGATATATCAATTAAAAATGCTTTTAATCATGTGTTTTCGCAAGATAATGTTTCAGGTCATAAGATTCCCTTGCAAAGTAGACAACTTAAAGATTTTTTCCAGTTTGCGGGAGGTAGATCTAATTTCAAGTTCAAAATTGCAAAACCACCCAATATCAGAAATCTGTTCATGAAGGCCATGTTCCCAATTTTAAATTTCTGCATTTTTGCATACCTTGATGATGTCATTATCTATTTCAAGAATGACCAAGAGTACATGCATTACTTAAGGAAAATATACAGTAAGGAAAGGAGTGGAAATCAGATATTCAAAGAGGTACAGCGGGAGGATACCGGTTTGTTCAGAGATTCTTGCATGAATCCCTATGTCATGTTAGAGAGAGAAAACTTTCCAAATTTCTCTTTTCAGGAGTTGAGTGGGCCAAGGGTGAGAGGAGATGCTTACGAGGATAAGATGCTTAAATTCCGTCATTTCCAAGATTTCTGAGTTTGAAACACTTTTCATTCATTGTACATACCATTTTCTGAAATATTGAAAAATAGAAAAGTCAAAAACAGTAAAAGATAAGAAAAGTCAAAAACAGTAAAAAACAGAAAAGAGGGCGAGTGAAGATAGAACAAGGGCCCCATGTTCCAAAAAATAGTCCTTCGGAAGGCGAGCAAGTCTAAATGCCACTACTAGTACTTCAATGTCTTGTTCAGCTATCTAGCCTAATCATAACTGAGCATGTTTAAATTTATTTGCTGATAAGTTAGTGAGTGCAAAGATAGTCAACATTGTGTAAGATTGACTTATCACAGAGTTTAGATTAGGGAGAGATTCTGGTTCCACATGCCTAAAACAGAACCAAAGAGAGAAGCAAGGGATGAAAAATACATTGTACATCTTAGCCCCACTTGTCTATTTTCCCTTTGTTGCAAAATAATATTTGTGTGCAGCTTGTCTTTTATGCCGCAAATGCATGACAAATCAGACCGTCTAATCCTGATTTGATCATTTTGAATTTCATGTTTTAGATTAGAGAACAAAATCCTGTCAAACTGCTTAATCTTGACAGTCGATCTAGCATAGGTAGAGTAATGAAAGAGTTCATCAGTTTAATCTGAACTCCCGGCAGATATAAGAGTAGAAATAGATAGGTTCATTTCGCAAAAAGAAAAATATACATTGTCAAAAGGCTGCTAGTTCAAATGTGCCAAAGAGAAGAAAAAATGTTAGGAAAGATAGTGGGGTAGGTAGAAGTATCATTGATGTTAACTATGTTGTCACTTTTCAGAAATAGCATCAAAGAAGGGTGAAATTTTTGCGCCAATGGATAAGGCACTGGTCTTCATAAGCCAAAGATCTAAATTTTGGACACCTCCTGACGAGGAGCTACCCTCCCCAAATGGATCCACTGTTAGTCATCAGTATTTTTCACTTGTTAGTGATGACTAGATCCATTGCTGAGTTTTCTAGAAGCTGATCTCCATATGTCAATTTGTCATCTAGAAAACCCTCATAAAACTTTTTTCGCCCTCCTACTTTTCAGTCCGCCCATGTCAAAGTCAAAACTCATTATCACTATCCTATCTAGCTTTAGCCCTATTGGTCTGCCCATCAGCTCTAGAAGGAAAATCCAAGTCTGTTTCAAAAGCCTCCCCTAAGTTAGGAAGTGGCGTTTTAAGGAATTTTACCCTTGGCAACCATCAAAAGGCCAAAAAACCTCCATCTGCTACAGACCAATCATGACAGACCTCCCACTCTGCAAATGAAATTGATTACAGCCCTAAGTCGCGCCACTTACACACCCCTAAGTCTCAGCACTGCATAAACCAAAGTCTCAAGCTGATTATTAGGTGTTTTTACAGTGTTTTATGGATTTTGCAAAGACAAGAAATATAACATCATCTCAGGAGAAAATTCTTGAATACACATTTAGAAGAACAACTGCTTCTCAATGTCAACATGAGCCTGAGATACATATGCAAGACAGAGAGTTACTCATCAAGACCTTGCAGCTTCCTTTCAGCATGAAATCACAGTAAGAGAAAGACACCACTGTCACACAGACTGGTAATTTGTCATGGCCAAGAACCTCCTTCATCTACAAGCAGAGGGTGAAGGCGCCTCCTTCATCTACAAGCAGAGGGCGCTGTCCAATATTGACTTTAAGGATTGCAAAAGCACAGACTTGCTTTTTACTAGACAGTAAAAAGTGACTCTAGGTTTCTGAGTATAAGTGATTATCATAACAGGGCTAGGATCTAAAATGTGCAAGAAAAGGAAAACAGCGTTTTTGGTCTTGTAAAGGGATTCATTTGAAGTTTTCAATCATATGAATTGTTAAAACCCTTGGAGAGACATATCATTAGTGAAAACAATTATAATTATAAGCAGCCTGCTTTTTCAACAAGACCAAATTGAAGAAAAGTTGACAAGTCATGTCATTACACAGGCAGAAGAAAAGATGGTTGTTTTTCAAAAGGTGCCAACCTCCCTACTCACAGAGATTATCTTTCAAATGACTTGTCATAAGTTGACCAAGGCAAATGGTGACATTTCAGTTTTCCCCTCAGCAAAGAGCAGTGCAATGAGACAGTGAAGACCTCCTTCACAGGAAACAAAAAGGGCAGCTATCCTTGTTTCACTTTCTAACTCTGATGCATCATCCCCTGTTTTGTTTTCTACACACCATCAAAGAAGAAAGCTCAAAGACACCTAAAAGTTGCATCTACAGTCAAGCAAACCTGTCACCTAATTAGATTTACATTGCAGGCAAGATTATGGTATAATACCTAGAGCAAAAATGCATTTGATCTAGTTTGTCTCTTACAAACAGGTATACAAGCTCATCAAGTACAAAAAGGAGCTTTGGCACAGTGCTTCAAGTTCTGGAAATCATCAAAGGCAAAATCTAAATGCCACTGCTCCAAAAAGAGACATTTCCTCCTCTAAGTAAGAACAGTCAAAGTTTCAAAGGACATCTTATCCACAAGTTATGATCTGAGTTTTGAAAACTTTGAAAAGCATGGAAAGAAAATCAGCTGGCAAGGAAATCTGAGCTTTTATTACCAAGAGACATCACCTTTGGAACTATTGTTCATCATGTCCAAAAGAGGGTCATTTGACATATTATCAGTGTTTGGATGGTTTGAAACAAACACAGTTTTTCATTATTCAAAAGGACAGAGATATCATAGATGATATGTTCTAAGCAAGGAAGCATATCGAAAAGGGGCGCCTTTCTTAAATCAAAGGGCCATGACCAAATCCAAATAAGGTCAGCAAATTTGGGCACCTGCAGTGGGAAAGAGGTTGAAGGAGCAGTTGGGGACAGAAGTTGTCAAAAGCAAGGTGAAAGATAAACCCTATCCTTTCAAATAACAAAGCAGTCTTCAGGATTTTTTAACAGTTTTGGAGTAAGGTTTACATAATGAATATCATCATCAGGGATTTAAAAAGTAGCAGAGAATGGTCTATAAGTCAGCAGGGCATTATTCAAAGTTTGAATTTCGGTGTTAAATTGTCACCAAAAAGACAAAATTGACAGAAACCACCTCTCAGACCTATATGCCTAAATGGACAGAGTTCTGACCTTTCAACTGCATTTGCTTTCTTTAAAAAGGGTTGAAAACTCTATTAGCATTTTTTTAAGGGCATAGATACTCTGTTGCCGAAATCATTTCAAAAAGAATGAGCACCTCTCAAACAAAGTCAACATGTTTTCAAGTTTCAAAGGGTACACCAAGGCAGCATTACAAAGGCAAACCTTTAAAAAGGCCTTACAAAAGTTAAAACACGGAGCTGGATGTCAATTTTTCATTTAACAAAAGCCCGTTGGCCTCTACATCTTTTCAAAAAGGTTTAAGATCGTTGAACCTCCTTTTGACTCCCCAAGAAGTGCAAAGTCGATCCACTCTTGCCATTTCAAAGTTTGAAGACGAGTTCGCAGTTGTTTTGCTGTCTGCAAGGTTTTTATAACAGCGCGACGCGCTTGTAAGTCTGTGCGACGCGCTCAGGAGCAGATTTGCATTGGCGTTCAACTGTCGCGTGACGCGCCTGTACATGTGCGCGACGCGCCTGTACACGGCGCCCGACCACGACCCGACAGGCCGCCCGGTTGGTTTTTTGCGCGACGCTCTCCCTCTACAAAGTGCCGCGCACCTGTTCATACCTCCAACCGCCTTCAAACGCTTCTAACTCACAAGCAATGATTGGCATCTTGATTTTTAAGGTATTTAGCTTGCTCTCCCTCCAAATTCACAGTTTCTAGATAATGATTGGAGCAGAAAAGCTTGGTTGAAAACAAGATGTGTTAAGCTATAGTATTGAAAGGGGAAAATTTGCTTTGTTTTAAAAACTAAGTTTGGAAAAGCCCGAACTCACCAGCAGTGAGCATATTCATAAAATAGCTCTCCAAACAGTCAAACCTCAGTGACAAAAGAAAACAGTTAGATGTTGTTTCTATCAGACTAGCATGAAGAACAATGGGAGATAAAGAAATAGTGTTATTTGAAGAGAGCAGTGTTCAAATTAAAGCAGGGTTTGTGTTTTAGAGCAGTTGTAATTGAAAGCTACAGGCCTCTTCTACCTCATCATAGAAACAAAACAAGCCCTGTTAACCTCTCTCATAAATTATGTCTCTGACTTAGGGTATATGGTTCAAATAACTACAAAGAATGTAAGGGTTAGAGCAAGATTGATGAGTTTGACCTAG